>JAPYZI010001000.1:0-37973 GCA_030523105.1 Ophioninae sp. A BG-2022a | reverse complement strand
TATTTTACATCGGGACGGGTGCAAGTCCATTGCAAACATTTTTTCAAAACGTAGAAATGTTCCAATTTAGATTTATTATCATATTTTAATTACCGTACTAACTAATAAAATAAGCGGTCAGAGTGCTCGATATATTTTTCGACACTAAAAGGTAACCACTAAAAATAATGATGATAATTAATAAAAAGAACTAATCATATACGAATTAACAGTAAATAATGATGAATAAGAAAACAGTGTCGAGCGCGAGGATCGAACTCGCGGCCCTGCAGTCTGAGGCCAGGTACACTACGACCAAGACCAACTGACCACTTATAACTTGTGTGCACTTTTGGGATTTATTATTCGCGGCCGGATAGATGATTCGCCTAATTTTAGGGATATTGCTTTATCGTTTGATGAAAATACAATAACTCACAAACCGTAGTTATGAACGCTACCAACAGGACCATCTTATCACTAGTGTAATAAATGCACTACTTTGAACTTATGCTGTGCGGCCGGATGGATGATTGGCTCACTTTTGGAGATAATGCTTTATCGCTTGATGAAAGTGCAATAATTCATATAATTAATAATAATACGAATATAAGAACTCACCATTGACGTAGTGCTTCACGAATAAACAATTCGCCCCATACAAAAAAAATTAATTCAAAATAAAAAAGTATCAGGACTCGGGAAGCGATCCCGGACCCTCACGAACCGTAGACATGAACGCTACCAACGGGACCATCATACCACTTGTTTAATATGTGCACTATTTGGTACTTACGACTCACGGCCTGATGGATGATTAGCTCGCTTTTGGAGATAATCCTTTGTCGCTTGATGAAAGTATATGATAATGAATATAATCATAGGAATATAAATATATTTTCGCTTTCCTTTATGAATTACAATTTAGGCATGGGGAAGTATAGGCATAGCTTTGGGACGGGTGCGAATAAAGCGCAAAAAATTTTCTATAAGATAAACAAGTTGTAATTTATATTTGTTGCTATATTTAAATTACCCTACAGATTAATAAAATAAGATATCAGAGTAATATATTTTTTGTATACTGTAATCAGCTAAATAAGCTAAATAAGCATTGGAATAATTGAAAAGTCGCGCGCGTGACGTCACGAACAGGCGCGCTGTTGATTGCGTGATCGGCTTGCTTGACCCTAAAGAGGGGGTAAGTTTTATACCCGATCTGGCTGCACTGCTGCTGAGGGCGCCACACTAGTTCTCATAACATAACTAGCGTTACGGATTGCTGACTTTGACACTAAAAACTCTGTCCATTTTGCATAGCGAAGCTACGGAGTATACCGTCGGACAGACAAAATGTAGAAAGTTTCATACTTTAAGGCGGTTCCTATCTCCAATGGACTTTATCAGTCGACACTATCATAGAAACAGGTCCACATTGACACGGCCCACGCTGCTGTGATTAGTTGACGGCTGTCGCGATGTAAAAACATTGAATGTCAAAAGAAAGACACGAGGGGGAATATTCATTATTGATATACAAACAAACAATAGCAGATTTCAAAACAATGTCTCAATTCAATGATTCGAACTCAGACTGGAAGGCAAGTATCATGCACTTAACGATATGTTTTTGTATCGAAAGAATCGTCACGCCCGTGTTAGATTTCGCTCCACATTGGCAATTTACCTCAACTCTCAGCGAATTATGTTTGCAGGAACAAACTCCGGTTACGGAGATTTGCAGTGTAATTCCGCAGTCGAATAAAACGTGTGAAAATGACGAACTCTATTATTCGGATGAGAATGAGCATCCATCTGGAGAACGATGGGCTCCCGTTGGTGCAAACGATGGTGACAATGACTTTGGCGACGAGTTCAAGTACCCTCCTAGCCTCGAAAAGTATAACTTCCCAACATGTTCGATAGTAGATTCTTATCGAACTTTATAACAAACTGTAACTGAGTAGCTTTTGCATTGCATGTGGTCGGGAAGGTGACAGAGAGTTTGACGTAGTCGTAACATTGAATTTACTAATTTGTATAATTCATACAGTAATTAAAAATATAATTAATAACTATATTATGAAAAGTTGGCTTCTGGATGGAAACTGTAGTGAGAATCAAGTTTTTGCTGATATTTCAGAACGTTAAAGTCTGCATCATCAGGCCTATGAAATCAAACATTGAATTCGGATACAACGCTGACTGAAATGATAAACTAGGGGGAAGATCCAATGTTTGACAAGAGTTGCTTAATCAGCTCTTACCAAACATTGGATGGAAAATGACCATACCATTTAGATCTACAAGATCCAAAGTCTGTCCCCATCAAACTGTAATTTTTCTAAAAAATATTGGTAAAATCTGGAAACGCAAACCATCTGGACAATCTGAAAAGAGATCTCTATCTGGAAGCCGCTATGTTTTGTAACAATGTAGAGAGGAGTCATAATAGGTATTATTCTGAAACACTTTTTTCAATTTAACCCAATTGAATCACAGTTGCCAAAGATTTTTTAAGGATTGGTATTGATTGATAGACGAACTGATGGAAATGAAAAGGAATGTATAGAACAGGATCTAATGTTCTAGGGAAGCCTATTCTGCATGCAACTGGGAATTTCATCTATCACTCTAATAATTAACATGGCTTTACAGTCTATCCTATGACATGGACAGACTCAAGGTGTTGGAAGATGAGCAGGAAATGCTTAATTCATCCCTAATCGCATTAACCACCCATTTTGCTCAGGTAGAACTGAAAATTCTTTACATTTTCTATTGCGAACGCAATACTTGATTGCCACCATGAATTGTAGGTCCAGTTTCGTCTTCGCCAAATTGTAGACGCTCCAGCGAGCGAAAAAGAAACCCTGCTTAAGGAGCTAGAGAAATTTGCATTCCGAGGGATTCCCGATGTACCACCTACGTTGCCGTACATCAGTCGATCCGTTACCCCTGCTTGTGAAGGAGCTCATGAACAAAATGTGAGTTTTTATTAGTTGATCGTAATAACAATTTCATGACTTCGGTGCTGCCATTGAAGCTTTCTCATTGACAAAAAACAATTCCCATGTCGTGTAACTTTGTATTTTCAGAATGGTGGATTTCTCACCGATGTGGAAGTGGAATCGAAAATGGCGTTTCAAAGATGCAAGCAAAGAGAATTAATTGGACAACTCAAGCAACAATTACAGGAGTTGGAAGCGTATGCTTACGAGACTGGAAGTCAGGATTTGCCGCAGAGTGTGGTGTTGGAACGACAAAACATAGTGATCAGTGCGTACTTTTTTGTTATGCGTATCCAAATAAAACGCTAAGAGAGAACACTTTCCTAATTCAACAATTAATCAATTTTAGGTCATTTAAAGGAGAAATTGAATTTCAATGTTGAAGACATGTGTAAGTTGCCCGTCGATGATTTACGATGGCACGTCGACCACGCTATAAATCAGGTAAATATGTTTAATATTCAACGTCGTATTTGCACATTTTCGAAAGGAATGAAATGTCGTTTTCCTTCAGATCGTCAGCCCATTGAAAATGAAAGAACAGCTGGTCACTCAACTCAAAACGCAAATCGTTGATTTGGAAAGGTTCATAAATTATCTACAAGGCGAAGTTAGTCCGGAAACTCTCGCTTGTAGCTGCGCGTGTCCTGTGCACGCGAATAGCGTAGCGTCCGCATCGGGCAGTTCCAAAAACCCGGCAATGGAGGAACCATCGGACGAGGAAAATCGTACAAAGGCTCTTAACACCGTCAGAAAAGTGGTTGCCCTCCTGCACATGTTCGTCATGTCGCAACTCGGTTGCGGCAGTAACCAAGTGCGGAGAACTTTTAAGAAAAATTCCGTGTACAATTGGCGCGATTTACGGACAAGACTGGATATTGCTGTAGAACACGTTTTAGAAACAATCGCAGAGGCCGAACGTCAGGACGAAGACGAAAACGAAAGTGTTGATACATCGGATTCGGACTCATCTAGAACTACATCGAACTCTGCTGTCACGGCTGCTGTGCGAAATCATCTGGCAGTGTGCATTCGCGATTTGATGCAACATGGCCTTGTTTCTGATGTGAGAACAACCAGTGTTATACCCTTCGTCGGCTGTTTTCCTCATAAAAGCTCCGCTTTCTCCGGCTCTGTACATATTTGGGAAGTTATTATCAAGTATTATGAAATCAAAAATGGACATCGATACAATTCTAGTCCGGCACAAAAGTTGTCACAAAGCTTCAACCTCGATCTCGTCAGTGACCGTGGAATCTCAGCGAAACAGGTATTTCGCAATGACGATTTAAATCGTTCGAAACTTCACTTTTCATAAGAAACTAGGATGTGAAACAATATTATGCTTATTTATAAATTCGCTTTGAGCGCACTGTTCTTTACTACGAACTCAAAATGTATTGATTTAGCACGGCAAACTTGTCTCTTCTCCATGATTGATATAGTTTCACAACATTTTGTTAAATTCATTAAAAATTTCAGATGTTGCTGATCACTATTGGAAACATTCTATCATCGCATTCGTTATATAAGAGGAGCTACGATTCACATTTCAAGGCATTTATATGTGCTGCCCTCAAGTGAGTATTGCCTCAGAAAATATTATAATATATTTTCATTTAACAAAATCATTCAACAAAAATCATTTTTCCATGCAGTTACTGAGGTTTTTTTTACGGAAAATGCAAACAATCCTCAAATACGGAAATGACGGATAAAAGTGTTTCTTTATCCGTTGTCCTTTTATGACTTTATGGTTTTTTCAAAATTGAGTGCAGCTATATACGTTTTGTATTTTTACTTAACACGGTTGTTTTATATACGTTGTTTCGGTGGTACGATCGTAACCCAAATTTATCAGAAGGGCAATCCTGCTTTTGGTCGGAAAATAATCAGGACTCACAGAACTATTTTTATTGCAGTGCAAAAAAGCTGGTTACTTGGCTGAAGTTGATTCTCCAATGTCAATATCTATTGGAGAATTATTACACCTCCTGGAGCTACGTCGTTAAAACTGGTAATTATTTAGCAACATTGATCGGTTGCACATCACAAACAAATACGTCACTGTGGTTATAGAAATTTATAAATATCCATACAGCTTTTTCAGTTAACGAGATTCTAATCACACACATACGCGAGCAATTCACGTTACTTTTGGAACATTTAAAACATTTGCCGAAATTTGTAACAAGCCCATTTTCTGTTACTAGTAAGGAGAGAAATTGGAATACTTTAATTTATCTGTAACATAATATTTTGTTGATCCAAGAAAATAAAAATCATGAAAATTTCAATCGAATTGAGAAATGTGATTGTGATAAGATCTTTTTTAAACAGGTTTTCAAGATGCCTTCCATACACTCGACCGTCTCACGACATACAACTTCTCTCTATCCGTTGATTTGGCGATTCGACAATTCCAAAACATCAAAGATGCATTTTGATATTGAGAAACGGAGCTCATCGAAAGATCTGGGTATAAGCCACTTCATCGACTTCGGCCAAGTTAAAAGGATTATTTCACCACAATGAAATGTTCAACCTAATAAATGTTATATTAGTACACGTGAAACTTCCCATCGTAATGTATAACAGAATCTCACTTCTACGAGAATGTTATTAATTCTTTGACAGTTTTCTGGCTTCACTCGTTTCGGTGGGGCAAATGATTTTTGTGGTCTCCGGCTTAACCATTTGTCGTCACCTTTTTGCAATATTCGAGTGAAAAGAAGTTTATGTTATCAAACTGTAATTATACGTTCCAGGAGTTCTTTTTGTGTATAGGAGATGGTCAAGCGTCGAACGGGCCTCGTATTCAGATAGTATATGCACACTAGCTTAAGACTAGACGAGTTTCAGTATCAATTTGAAAGTATCTCATTTCAGTATCGAAAAAATACTACAGCAAAGTAGAATTTTAATTGTGCACGGTATAACTTGGTTCCAAGCTTCGCAATATGTAAAATACTAAGGCAGAACCAGTGTTAATCACAGTTAAGTTAATCTCTCGAGTATCTATAATTACCGATTTTTAATAAATAAAATTGTTCAAATTGTTTCGAATATATGGAGAATGGAATATCGTTCAATAAAAACTCGTTTTTCCTTTTTTCCCGAAATTGTATATTTTTCAGTACTAAGTAATTAAACAGTAGTGATTTCTGCTCGACGTGAATGCTAAAGAATATTATCAAAAATTGATTTTATATGTATAATGTAGAGGAGTCCGAGCGTTAAATCCGTTCACAGTGGTTTTCGTTATTTTGCCGAAAAAATTTTTTGATTTTTGTTTCATTAAGGTCGGCGCATGTTTCATTAATGCGCGTGGATGTTGAAAATTTGCTTGTTGATATACTTGACCCAAACCGAAGATGTTTCGGTGAAGGAACCCGCGATAGCTTTGCCATTAGAATTTTATTTATATATTACCTTGTTGATAATATAAAAACAATGAAAAAACAACAATTTTTCATTATTATTTTTGTCTAGTCGTTCAAAATTGATTTTCGCGTAAAGAAGAAATACGTAACGAAGATTTTGTTTCATTCGACAAGGTTACAAAGTTTTATGAAAATCAGAGGGGCGAGAGCGCTTCGCGCCGTTTCCTTTCGTGAACCGTGCATAGCAGTGCAGTCAGTTTCTTATTGATCGTACGTGAGCCACACACTCTTATGGCATCTTGTATATAGAGAATGTAATTGAATTTGACTAATGCTATTTGTGATTCCATGTAAAGGAGAGTCGAGAGTTTCACGGAGAGTTGTGAAGTAAAATTTGTATTGTACGCTTCATATTAACGTCGATAGCTGTAGACGAGCAATTATTAGCGAATGTGACGATCGGACTTGTACGAGAATTGCTAGGAAATATTGGAAGAATTGTTCACGCTATACATCGATGTGAGTGTTTTATTTCAATGTCCTAAGCAATAAATTTGGTAATATATTTTCCGCCTCGCGAGTTTGTCGTTTGCTATAAAAAAATTATGTGGTCTTGAAAAAGAAATGTAATCGGAATTCAACGGTGCTATAACTGATTTCGTTAATTTTGTTGGAACGTCCATTTAAGATATGAATGAGAATAAACAATACACGCGTTAGATTATAACGGGTACAGTAGAGTGTATAATAAAGTGTTTATATTTTCGGTAAAAAAGAATTTTGCAAAGAACTAATGCCTGTTGGTGATCTACATGTAGAGCAGAAGATTAACGAGGAACATAAGATCGGTGACCGTTTCAAATATTTTTCAAACTCATGCATGCGATAAAATATCGTAACCTTATGAACGCGTATTTTTTATTGATGGAAAACAACCTGCAAGCGTGAAACGTCATCTTATAGCGTATGAGAAACGAGATTTTTGACGGTGTTGCACTTTCTGCTTTGCAGTGGCTATACCTCAGGGTATCCTGATGTTAGCCTGTACTATATTTCCAAAGTGAACTTTGGTACATTCCAGGCGCCGTGTCGACTTTAATCGAAACATGATCATGCAAAGCTGACTTTAAAAGTACATATTCAAAAAATTAATCAGATAAGCCACATACTAAACATGACTATCTCATGTTTAGTAAACCATTCGCAAATCAAAGATGATGATCGACGGTTTGGCCATGTAAAAGTTCAATGTTCATTCGGCTCGCGTTAATGTGCTAATAGAAAAACGAAATTGAATATTTAACTAAGTAACAGCACTTCGAACAAATTTAAGCGGTATTAATTGTTGGAAATAAAAGGGATCGATACAAGAGACATCCTAATACACGTGTTTGTGTATCCCAGAATTCTCCGAAAGCGGTATATTTAAATTGCACCTTTCGAATGTACGTTCGTTACAACAAATCCCATACGGAGGAACAGAACTTTATTCTTTTTTTATCTTTTGCTACGTAGCACCGTAAAAAAGGGCGTTCTTTTACCAAAACTCGACGGGAACACATGACAAATTCTTGAAGGTACCGCTGTCTTCTCTGTGGAGTTCTAAAAATAACCCTGTATTCCCAAGCGAAACTAAGCTGAAACTTCCAAGATGACCGTTACTCAAAATGATTGTGGAGGCCACGAATATAAGAAGAAGCATTGGGGTCCTGAGCGGCATGTTATCATCAATCGGGAACCGGGACGTAGCTTGGGCCTGAGCATTGTTGGAGGAAATGTGAGTATTCGAAGCGTTCACGATTATTGAAGATTCTGAATACGAGAAATTATAATACTCTGACACCAAACAGAAACTCAATCTACGATTAGAAAAGAAAATGTTTAATATCTAGAACTTTTGTGAAACCTTGTTTTAAATTTTCAAAATTATATGTAAAGAAAACGTGCATGTAAAAAAAAACATGAAAAGAAAGAATACGCGTAAAAAACTAATTTTAATATTGGTTAAGTGATTACAAAAAAAAATTGAACCACCTATAAGTTCCTAATTTCTATTATGACCTTTGAATAACTTCCACTTTGATTGTATGTGTGAACTGCCTATTAATTTTGCAGGTTGACGTTTATAATGGCGTGTCGGGCAAATATGAGAACATTTCTGGAATATTTATAAAACATATCACCCCTGGAAGTCCAGCTGATAGGACGAAAAAACTACAGGTGACTTTTCCAGAGTAACTGAATGCTGATGTTCTTGTGGACAATCGAATCATCGATTTTCACCATATCTTGTTGAATTCCATGTAATGAAGGCTGGAGATCGGATAATCGAAGTGGACGGCATTAATTTGGTAAGCAGCACACACGAGCATGCTGTGGAATTGATACAGATTGCAGGAAATCCAGTACATCTTCTGGTCCAATCATTGGAATGTTTCGTGAGTATCGATTGGCGTCACCTTTGGACTTTATAGTATTTATGAATATAAAAATAGAGCCGTATCGAATCCATGGGTGGTCCGTCAGACGTTAATTTATTTTTTTAAGGTTTTATCGCCTGGATAAAACCTTAAAAAGTTCCCTTCTATTAAAAAATATTCGTAGAAAATTAATTCGAAACATTTGTTTTTCAGGGAGCCGGGGATGATAACAGTGTTCTAAATCACAGGAAATCAAGAATTACTGATCACCGAATATATAACGGCAGTCGTCCCATGGCCATGCGTGATGACATTAAGTCTCCAACATCGTCTCATACTCCGATGTCTTCCCATACTCCGAAGTCTTCCCAGTACAGACCGGATACACCGGAAGTTATCCAAGTTCGTTCCACATTTTCATTTTTTTTATACCATCTATTAATGCGAGCTCTATATACTGCGAACGCATTGAGATTCGTGGCGACTTTGTTTCTTCACTTTAAGTCGAAAATAAGCTTGAAAGATACACGTGCTTGGGCTTAGAGATAATGATCTAAACGAGATTTACAGTGAATTCGATTATCTGCAAGTTATAAGTACTCCGTTAGTTAGCGGCGGACTGAATCAGCGCAGGACCTGCAGAAAGTTTTGCCACGGACCCCTTCGTTTGATTTTAGGATATAAAATAAGAAACCATTTTTGTAAAAAAGAAATCATTTTTATGGCAGAATTTATCTATTAAATTTATTTATTGTAGTAAAATTTATTGTTCCAAGAGAATCCAATGTTCTCTTAGGTGAAGCTGTGTAGACGATTCATTTAATTCATTTTTAATTCATTTTTAATGCCCTCTAATTTCGAAGAAGAACATTCTACGCTTTTTAAACACACGTGAACTTTTTCACATTTGAGAAAACACAACTCGGATAATTTTTCGGGTATAAGTTTATAAGACTGTAGTTTATAGCTGTTCAGTCTTCCAAATCGTCTAGATAAGCACTGCCAATACGCGGGGTTCGTTTCAATATCGTTTTCTATCGCTTGGTGGTACGCCCCCATGCGTTTAGCACGCAGACTATTTAAGAGGTATTATAAAGTGTAATTTATATTCCGCCCAGATGTGGAGCCATCGCTATATAGCAGTAGCGAACGCTATTCCTATATGGCTAACCCGGCATTATCGTCAGTAAACGTGAAGCACGAGGCAACAAATTTTGAAATTCCCCGGTCAACTGGACCGGTATTTTGATAAGGCTGATGATTTATTTAGCTAATCGATGTACTGGACTTCGCTGTTGAGTGCCACAGTAATTCCGGTCATGATTTTCCAAACAGGAAGGCGCCGTGAGTCATGCTGGAAATAGCATACGGCGGAACGTCAGTAATCCGATTATGGAAAAAGCAACTACCGCGGATGAAGTGCAACAGAACTGTTCGAGGAACGAAAGGTAAACATTTAAATACAAATTGCTGCAAAAATACATCGCTAGCTACAACCGATGTGATGTTGTAACCAGCGCGAATAAAATTCATCTCCTTAAACATCGGAAAGTATCATGTTTGCTCGTAATCAAGGAGGAAGTCAATCTCAAAGTCACCACCGCAGAAATCAGACGAATCGCCTCTACCGTCACCTGAATCGCTTCCACAATCATCTGAGTCGCCTCCGGAATCGCGCGGACCGCGTCCACAGTCAGCCGGATCTCTTCCACAGTCACCTGGACCAGTTCTACACTCAACTGGATCGCTCCCGAACTCGTCTGGATCGCTTCCGCGGTCAACTGGATCTCGTCCACAGTCACCTGGACCGCTTCCACAGTCACCTGAGCAGCGTGCACCGTCACCTGAACCGCGCGCACCGACGCCTGAATCGCTTAATCTACCAAAAGAAAACCTCGTAAATAATGCCCAAAGCCCTCCAGAACCAGCGAAGCTTACGTATTCATCAGAAGAAAGCTCGGAAGACGAAGATACGAGGGACCAGGAAGGGAATATATATACGAAAGCTGGCGTGGAAGTAAGTAGTTCGTAAATGTGATTCGGTTGTTGGATAACTATTGAGAAAAATAAAAGTTGCATCGTATTTTCTCCTCCGTAAACGATGAACTCGCGTTAGCAAATACAAATTTATTGCATACGGCAGTGTTAAAACACTAGCTTTAATAAATCACCTCTTCTATATTAATTTCTAAAAATAATCATAGTCGTTGAGGTACCAGCAAAAAATGTATTACTACTTGTATAAGCCAGAAATATCTCGATAGTAGAGCAGAAGCAATGAAACGTAGAGGAAGAAGAAACATCGATAAATTCAGCAACATGAATATACGAGTGCTGATGAAAACATTTATTTTTAGATATCCCGAAAAAGTGCAGGAAACGTAAAGCGTTCTCCCCAAGAAATAGCAGCAGATCCAGAAGAGGAAGATCAATTTGGATATACTACACGTAAGCCCATTATGAAAGAGATAGTCTTTCTCTACAATGTTCAACGATCGAATTACCTTGCTCGTAAATGTCAATCTAACGATAACTTTCGTTAAAGGAATGTTTCAATGACGCATTTTAAATGTAAGCTGCCATGAGACAGCGTTTGAAACATTGTTACCCATTGATCAATAGTGAGGAATAAAATACTGGAACTTCTAATGATTTTATCTTTTTCAGGCAAAATTCAGAAAAAATATAAGGCTTTGGGCGGGAACGCTATTATGGTGACCCTGAATAAAGAGCGGAGAGGCCTTGGCATTGCTCTTTCTGGTCATAGGGACCGTAGTAAAATGGCTGTTTTCGTTTGCGGGCTGAATCCAAACGGAACAGCATTTAAAACCGGTGGTTTTGTAGTGGGCGATGAACTACTAGAGGTTTGCATGCCCTTTCCTGCAAAAATTCGCTGGGCGATTTTTTCTAATGCATTCTGTTCGCAATATATTTTCATAACATTGTATAAAGTTTCCATAGTCATACTGGGTAAAATCGAGTCATCCATCAATTTTCGGTCCAAATATGTGATAAACCGTAGCTTTCAATACGGCATTATCTGCTGCACTAAACTATGATGCTCTTCCTCTCAAGTATCACATCTACGGAGGATCACCCCCAAATTTTCGTTAGTAATACAAAAACTAATAATGTCGTGATTTCTTTAATAAATAAGGGTCCACTCGCGCATTATTCGCTTTGTAAATGTTTATTCAACATTTTGCCATTTATTCTTTTATAAATATATTTTTCGCACATTATCGTTATCCGAGTGCATTTTGAAAGGAAAATGCAGAAGTTGCCATTTTCATCTGAAAGATAAAATTAATTAAAAGCCATTCATAATTGCTTATGTTAATTTCCTATGATCATTTCTTATGTTGAAGGCTCATTATATGTTTTAGGTTAATGGACAAATACTACAAAATAGATGCCACTTGAATGCATCGTCTCTTATAAAAAGCTTACCCGGAACCGTATTCAAATTCATTGTTTTGCGGTGAGTACCTGTATACAGCGTATTATTCTATTAATTTACCATTCACTCTTGCGTAAGGATCGTCGTGTCCATTTAAAAGAAAAGCATTACACATTTTCTTGTAAAAAAATAAAAGCGTTGTAAATTTTTGTCAATTTGTTCTTGCTTTCCTTTCTTAAAGTTTAATCGGAACTTTTTTTATCGGCGAATTTCTCCAGTTTCGTATATGTTTGTTGAGATATTCAACTCAAGCGAATTGGAAACTGAACAAATTAATTGAACATTTTTATTTAATTATTATATTTGTATTACATACTTATATAAAGCGTCGCAAAACATTTTTCGATTCCAGAAAAACGTCCAATATCCATGATCTCGCAGTGAAACCGGTAACCCAATTTTCATCAGATTTTGATGAAGATGTGAGTATTTTTCTTCATTTATATGACTCCATCATATCCTTATGATCCTTCGATGAAATATAGGATTATTGTATTTGAACATCTCATCGAACATTTTAGGGTGGCTGTCAATTCAGTCAATATAAAGGAGTTCGAACTGTATTGGTGAAGAAGGTGAGCAGAAAACGAACCCGAAGTGTAGAAACAATAAATAAGAATTCTCCATTAGAATTCTTATTTATTGAGCCTACACAATTCCTACACTTCGGAGCATTGTGGATTGTTTTCATCGATTTAATAAGTCGAGGCATGCAACTGTTTAGTCGATTTTCCTCATTGATCGACTATCAACTGTAAACATTTTTTACAATTTCGTACGGATTGTACGTACGTACGTTTGATGCAAAACGATTTTATCACGCTTTCAAATCATTTTTTGGATCAGTGTGCTAGATATAATTTAGCATAAAGGTCCCAAGATAGATATTTTCTTGATTGTGAGGATCGAAACGTAAAAATATCAAAAGCAGGGTACCTCATAAAAATTTTCCAATTTCCTTGCAGGGTCAGTACGGATTGGGTATTATGATAATTGAAGGGAAACACGCTGAAGTTGGTCGAGGTATTTTTGTATCCGATATCCAAGAGGGTAGTGCTGCTGAAGAGGTGAGACCTTGTTCCTGTTATTGAATGATCAGCGCGAGGAAAGAAGAATCATACTGATCAATGTTTTTTTACGCTTATCCTCTCTAGGCTCTTTGATGCGCACGAAAAAAAATCTAAGTCGTCGATCGAGCTAGAAAAACGTATTAACGAAAACTCATACCATGCTGTTCAATATGGAACGCCTGCTTTTCATCTCATGCGAATTGAGTTTTCTCTGTTTTCGTTACAGGCCGGATTGCAAGTTGGCGATCTGATTCTATCCGTTAATTTCGACCCATTACTCGGCTGGAATTATGATGACGTAAGAGTTGCATTAAATTCATATATACAGTGAAAATATCGCAGATGTGACAGGGTAGTTCATGATAATTCGGGACAACCAAATATGATCCCACTAAAACTCAATAAAATAAAAACTTTCCAAGGATTCTTTATTTATGATGTCCTACCATATGGAAATAAATCGGGTTTTTCAATGTTCTAGGCAACGAATCTTCTTAAGAAGACCGAGGGTGTTGTAACACTGATCGTGTGTAATCCGAATCAGAAAAAGATTGCACAAGAAGCAGAGGCGAAGGCTAAGCCACAAGAATCGGAGACCAAAAATGAGAAAGCCATGGAAAACGTCGAAGGTCCCAATAAAACAGCGGAAGAAACTAATAAAAAAGTGGAAGATACTGAGAAAAAGACCGAAGATACTGAAAAAAAATCAGAAGACGCTAATAAAAAAGCCGAACAACCAGCAGCCGTGCCAAAGCCAGGTGAATACGATCTTCTTTGCCACTTATTTATTATTTTGTTAAAACAAATTTTATCATGAATTTATCAAATCCTCCTTAAATTGATGTCCAAATCTCAAAAAGTTTCAATAAATGAAAATTGTACAATGTACAATTATAAGTCGCAATTGCAATGAACACTTCAGTTGTCGTCCAGCTTTCCCCAATTTTATAGGATTGTTTGATGTATTTTGTTTTTTTTTGTTTTTGGCAGAACCAGCAAAGGAACCTGCGAAACCAAAGGAGCCGGAACCTCCGGCAGATCCTAAGACCTGCAAGATAATAGACGATAAGGAGACGACGATCGAATTTAACAGAGAGAAAGACCAACCTATCGGTTTGGATATAGTTGGTGGTTCGGATACGTCATCGGTGAGTGTCGGCGAGCGGGGAAGAATTTTCTTGTTACCAGAATGAATCACTGCACGAGTAGAATCGATCTCAAACAGTAAAATATATAAAACTATAAAAACAAAACGATGGTGACAAATTTTCATAGCACTACGTATGTTTTACTTTTTCTAGGGTGGTGTATTTATCCTTGACGTTTATCCAGATGGAACAGCTGGCAAAGATGGTCGACTGAAGCCCGGGGACAGAATAATCGATTTTTGTCACCAAAGTTTCAAGGCCATTGCGTATGACGCAGCTTATACAGCAGTTTTTAAATCTACAGGCTCGGTGAGATCACGTAAAAAAATGTTTAACGTCACAGCAATGTGTAAGGCATTCGAAACAAGTAGTCATTTTCGAATCATCGTCACCGATCCTTTATGTTTAAAATTGATATTGATTGTTTTTCCAGAAGTCGGACGAATTATTCGAATCTATTGAATTGTATAATGTATTTGGAATGCTGATAATACTTTATACTGTATTTCTCGCAGATCTCAATGACCGTACTTCGGCAAGAAAGTGCGGTAGAGGAGATTGAAGTGGAGCTGCAACAAAAACCAGGAAAGGGAGTTGGCCTCTGTATCATTGGGTTAAGAGGTGCATCCGGAGCATATGTTTCAGAATTAGTAAGTCCTTTTACAATATTATTATGAAGAAAAAATCGCTAAGCTTATTATTTTTATTATTTTTTAAGGGTACGATCGTTAGGACAATTTCATCGAAGTATTCGACGACAAAAACAAAAATCTGAATTGTCGTGGTATAAAAACAATAAATAATTATGTTCGGAATTATTTTTTAACAAAACCCTTTAGATATAATGTTTTATTGTCATCAACTTTCAATTCTATAAAAATAACAGAACTTTTGCAATCATCTAATTTACGATTGACGATAAATAAAAAAGCGCAAATGGACAAAGGCCCATAGTTCCATTAGCGAAATAAACGTTAAATAAATATGTCTGATCTCGCGATCTTAATTCCACGTTGAGTATAATACAGCTGCTAGTGATAAAAGTTGACATTCTCGTTTTCAGAGTGATAAAATCAAGTGATGTTTTTGAAAGCCGCACGTTTTGAAAATGTGACTTGATCGATGCTTTTATTTCAGATCCCTGGTACTAGTGCAGCGGAGAATGGAAATATCTTCAGAGGTGACCGTATAGTGGCAGTATGCGGTGAAGATGTGCGTGAAGCAACAGTCGAAGATATCGCAATATTAATGAAGGGTTTAAATCCGGTGAAATTAAAGCTTGCTAGATATAAATCTAAGTAGTACAATGGGGTTAGGTAGACCAGTTGTCAAAAGGTCCGAAAGAAATTTCTACTGTTTCGACGAAGCGAGAATTTCACAGTGTTCCCTCATGTCGTTCGAGCTGAAATGTTTTCGGGTTCTCAGACTGACAGCTTTGTTAATGAAACTAAATATTTTTTTTAAACAAGTCTGACACATTTCGATACATAAATTAACTTATGAAATAGAGAATGAAATACTTATGAATAGAGAAACCGTTCCGTATTGATCCGATTATCGGTACCATTGTTTTACATTGCTAGACTACAATTTGTAATTTTAGTCTAGCTCTATTTTATTTGAAGTGTAGCTGTAATTTATTTTTGCTTGTAAAAGTTTTCTTCTTACCCTTATACAGGCAATCCTTGAGTGCAGGATTCAATTGATACGATATATATCTCACTATTGATTCAGAAGCTTATTGCGAATAGCTGATCGAGTTTAATAATGTTGGACTACTATTATTTTCGGTCGATAATTTTGTATCGGAATGCTCTGTACGGATTGAGGCTAAAGAGTTGTCACGTAAGAAGAGCAAGCTTAACTTTAAGTCTTGGAAGTCTCGTCACTGAAGAAAACTCGTCTGAAACATGATGAATTCCTTTTACAATAATATGAGTTTCACTCGGAAGATCCAACATGCATAGCTCCAGAAATATTTAGGTGAAAAGATGGAAATAAAAAATGCAACACACACGCATATGTATACTAAGGATGTCTTCAAATTTATGAACGATATGTTATATTTGGAACAACATTCTGAAATTGTAAAGTGTTTGGCACGAATGATAGCCTAGCTAATTAGGGATGAATATCATCAACTGATCAGAAATACATACGTCGAAGATGGGTAAGTGGAGTGTACGAACCTCTCCGTTAAGTCGTACGGGTTTTGAGTACTCTTATGGTCCGTAGTCTTCACCCCGGAAAACAGCAAATAGTGTGATTAGAAGACTTATCAAAACAACTAAAAGTAGAGCAAATAAGCGAGATTAGTTTGCGAGTTAATTTTTCTGACTATCAAAGACAGAATTCCGCTATGAAAACTTTCTTTTAGAAATTGGCATTCTCCGAAAGATGTCCAACCTGTTTTAACGGCATCAATGATCAAAAACCCCATCGTTTAGTTCGGAACTTGGTCGATGTTAATGATCACCTTTATGTCATCTCATAATATCTCAAGACAATGCAATTCAGAATTTCGCTCCAAATGTAACTTTCTTCTATTCCGAAACACCCGATTAACACGTATGCTTGGGTATTTTGACGTATGCGAAAGATTTCTTATTTCCAACGTTTCGTAAAAGACAAACAAATGTGACTGCGTAAAGATAAAAATTGTACATCTAACGTCTGTACTCACTTGTTAATTCGTGCAATATATAAACCTGACTACGTTCGGAATTTTCATACCTTTTTTTCCACAGTGTGGTTTTATGTAACCCCTATTTATTTTGTTGGAAGATTATCAAGTTTATGGCTGAAGGAAGAACGGAAGAAAGAAGAATAATTGCAGCAGGAACTAAGTTTGCAATATCTCCTCGTAACTTAAAATGAAACTCGTCGACTTTGCTTCTAAATTCATTTATTTACACGCGAATATATTATATCACTGTTATCGTTTTTCCACACCCCTTCAAGATTTACACGTAACGACTACACACCCCGACTCTCTGCCTCGCAGGTCCTTGAAATTGGGCGAGGAACGTCGACGATTTGGCACAGTTCGATGGTTTTTTTGTCTCCGTTGCAATACTTTTGTGCCAATAAGTCGAACGATTCACAATCAAACCGCACGTCTACGGCAATACTGCCATGCGAGACAACGCCCACGATCGTTATTTAGTCTTTTCATTCGCTCACTCTTTGCATATACGATATATAAACATTAAAGATAATCATAATATTAATAATATAATAGCAATAAATGGTTCGCGAAACATAAACGTGCGTCAGAGAACAGCTCGAATTGGATCGTCCAAATTTTATGCGAATAGGAATTTTCCGTAATGTTGATTTCCTTGTTTCAAACCAGATCTGCACCAAACTCCGGCTGTGCCACGTGAATCATTCACGGAATATCATTCGAGATTTCGACGTCCAATTCCTCGCCGCCTCATCTTTTCGCGAGTTTATATTTCTATATTTATATTGGAAAAAAGGCGCAGCTGCATATACAAATAATTGCGCACATTAAAAATTCGTACTCGAAACGAATAGTCGAGATGTTCCATTTTTTCTTCTCATCCTAGCCTCTCTAGTGTGAAACGTGCACTTTCGATATTCGTTCTCTACATTTATCCATGTAAAAAACACTTCCGTTTTATAATTCGACCGTGCCGCACAAACAAAAAAATAGCAACCGTTCGAACAGTCTTCGCAAGCCTTCGCGTACGCAACGAATCAATCGTTTTCCCTTTTGTTGCATCGAGTCAATGCCGAATACAAGAGAGATAAATAATACAGAGATATAATGCGTATAGAAATTGTCGGGCTAATTGCGATTGCTATCTTCACGAATTTATAATAACATTTTCGTAGTCAAAAGCCGGTATCGTTCGTGTTGCCGTTGGCGAAAAAAGTTTTTTTTTAAACAGTTTCGATACAAAAATCCACGATTTCTTCAAACGTGGCCGTACAAAAATGGGGTGAAAAAAACGATTTTCTCTGTGACACTTTATAATACAATCGGTACATTCTTTGTTTTCTAACATTCGAGTGCAGTCTCTTTGAAAATATAAACGATACGGGACATTTATATCAACCGCTCGGCCTCTCTCTTCGCTTTTTTTGCCAAAATCTGCATGTATTTATTTTCAATGAAGAAACGGTAGAAATAAAATTCGAGGCACGAAACCGAGTAATAGGGAAAAAATGAAAGTTCCTCGATAGGAAAAAGTCTTCATCATCGGGGACTCCGAGTGGTTTGAAACACTTTGGATCTTCGGATGATGGGCTCAAGTTTTGGAAATAATCGCGTTCTTGTATTTTCCCGAATAGAACGGCAGTCTCTCTTTATCGCGCATCTGAAACCGTACAGAGAGAGAGACAAACGCGCGCGCACAAAATACGGAGGGAAATTAACAAAATGTGAGTTCGAAAATCCAACTATACGTGTCGAAGCTACGACGAAAAAAAACGGCATATCATAACGTCAATATGATAAATCGAATTGCACCATTTGTCAGACGGGAAAGACAAAATGATCCGTTTCACCACTCGGCGGCAGATTAGCGCAGCTTCAAAATTAAGAATTATTTTTTGTTTGCGCTGCAGCAACTCTTTCAACGCATGACTTCATAAACAAAGAATTAATTTTTCCTCGTTGGAGAGGGTTTACCTATTTTTTTAATTTGATCGTTGGGCCCGATTTAAATAATTATGTGCCAACATTTTATCCTTCGATGTCATGGATGCGTGGATAAATAGCGGCGATTAAGAAAAGTCTGAAATAATCACAATAACGTTGCTAATTTGGGAGTATCTCAATTTCAAACACGCGAGCCAAGCGTAATGTCTAATTCACATTGTCCTTTTGTTAAATACTTTTTAAATGAATAAAAAAATCGGCCCATCTCTCCGTTTTGGTAACGCCCGACGCAAGCCTTTGGACACGGCGAATTTCCGCGTTTTCATATTAACTCGGGATAAAAAATTAGAATGTGGTAAAAAGCCACAGCCATGAGTGTGAAGAATTGTGGCGTTCAAACGGGACTGCACAAATGTTTTTTCACTTCTCTAACTACGATCTTTCGCGCGCGAAATAAACACGGTTCTTATTATGGAGAAACTGAGAACAAAGCAAAGAGTGAAAACAAGATGAAGATATCGGCAACGAAGCACGAGGCAGCAATATTTACACAACGGTAATTCGTTATTAGTCCGTGAAAACAAATAAAAAACATGGATGTCATCGTTATCAACAGAACAGAAAGAATAAAACAACTCCGTCGATTTGGCGTTTTCACCTTCATTTTTCAACACGCGAACGACTCTTGGGTCGTTTGGTCCTCACCCTTTATACTACAAAACAAGAAAGCGCGTATGACTCACAAAACGTGAACCCAATAAACTGGCGCATCCGAATAAAGACACTTTAAACCAAGGTCAGTGCAGAACGAAAGGATCGTCTACCGATTGCACAATAAAGGTTCTATCTATGATAAAAATTATCAGTAATAGTAGTGTTTTGCGGTTATTAATGCTTATTTTGTATCGCTTTTTTTGCTTCCTTGTATTTCTGTCTCGTTAATTTATGTCATATATGCGCATATGCACACGTATATGTGTACCTGTATGTATGTGTATGTATGCGTATATATATATGCTTGAACACGCGTACACATACGAACGCACAGACGCACGCACCCTCATACGCACACACACAGACATACACATATATATATATATTCGTTTTCGAAAGAAATGTTTACGCTATTACCAGTGGCTCGTCGTCCGAAAAGCCTCTGATTACCGGGCTGTCCTCCTCGTCTGCTGAAATCACGGAAAGCAATATTTGAAAATCGTATTAAAAAAAAGGAAAAAGGGGCGTCACCCAGTTGCAAACTAAATGATATTTAGGAAACGTACCCAATCCGTCGGTGGTGCCTGGAAACGTTGCCTGTCCGCGTCTCGTGTCGTAATGGCTATTGGCAAATTGCGTGAAACTGTTGGACAATCTTCTGTGCCGGACAACGAAATAAGCGAGGCCAGCACCAAGGGCAATTATCAGGAGACATATGGGTATCGCCAATGAAACGATATTCGACGTATTTATCGTAACCGGCCAGTCTGCAACTTAACGCACGATTATCAATTAGACTGTGAAATTATTTGTTGAATATAAGTGAATTCCATAAACTGGCCGAAAAAAAAATATTATTGCCAGATTTTTTCGGGTTCGAATTTTGTAAGGACCATACGCACCTAAAGGACTCTGAATGCTCACTGCTTCACTGGGTATACTCCGATAACCATCGACCGTAACGAGGCGTACGGCGAACGTGTAAATGACACCGGTCTTCGCTTGCTTGAAAATAAACGGTGGTTCATGACTTCGGAATATTTGGGCACTCGTTTCATTGATGGTACGTTCACCCTCGTTGACGATTATTTCGTAATTGTAGCCCGTGTTTCTGGCGATAACATCGATCAAGCCTTGCTCCTGCCAATACAAGACGTAAGAGTCACTTTCGGGTAACACCGTCAACTGATGAGGCGGCATTATCGGTGGTGCGACGTAAAGCACGGGTTGACTCGGAATAGCATTCTCCACGTCCGTTGATATCGTTACGAGATACTTTCCGCCGTTCTTTATTCCCTTGAACGTGTGCTTTATTATCGTGTCGTTGGTCGGTGGCAGAGTCACAATCGATTGCTTGTTCAATGTCAATTCGCTCACGGATATCTGAAAAATGGTAAGAAGACAGGCCTTCAACAAAATTATCCTTCAAGAGGTGTGATAGTATTGTAGGAAAAATGTTGTGATTCAAGCGGGCGAAAACCTAAGTAATGGAAACAATGGATACCGTATAATTGATGGGTTCGACGACCATCGGACAGCTGGCGCTCCACGAAACGATGATCGTGTCGGGTTTATCGGAAGGCGAAACTCTGAGCCTCTTGGGTGGGGCGTGTATGTCGTAATAAGTAGGCACGGTTGCGGGTTGGCTAAGTGGTCCAGCTCCGAAGGATCCACGCACGCCGACGGCGAAAATGTAGGATTCGCACGCTTCGAGATCCTTGATGGTAGCGGTGAGAGTCGAAGTGAGAAGTTTCGGTGTTTTGAACAGATCTTGCATGTTGAGAGCGTAATAAACGGCATACTGCCACTTTATCTTTCGGGTGCTCTTGGGTGGATCCCAGCTCAATTTGACAGCGGTACCGGGGAATTTGACGGGTACAGCAATGAGATTGGAGACGGTGGGTAACGGTTGACCAGTAGTGGTTGCGGTTACGTAGACGACCTTACCAACGTAAGTCTTCTTGACGGCATTAACTTCGAACGTGTATTGGGTGCCCGGTGCAAGATCTGTCACGTCATAAGTGTTTTTCTGGGTCAACTGGGTGGGCAAGTACGGATAAGGCGATGGTGAAGTCGGACCTCTGGGTGTAACGTGATAACCATCGACGTCGTTGAGTTTTCTCCAAGTGAGACGCACGGAATTGTTGGTGGTATCGAGAACCCTCAAGTCCCTTATATCGTCCACATTCGCCGAACCATCGAACGTCAACGTGGTCACTTTCGACGAGCCTGACTCGTGTTCTCGATTTTTGGCGATCACCCAGAATGAATAATTTTTTCCTGCCTCGAATGGTATATCGATGATCATCGATGTTTTTTGAACGGAGTATTGCATCGGTGGTATGGGTGGTGTAACGAAGCCCTCGTAACCGGTTATTGGTCCGTTCGGTTTCAACGGAGGTCTCCACGAGACTTCCACCCTCGTGCCATTTCTCTGGACAGCTGTAACGTTCCAAGGCTCGCTGGGTACACCCTCGCCGGTTTTCATGGTGATATACTTGTACGGTGGAAATACGTTGGTTTGTCCCTTCTGTCTAACGTAAACCGTGAGATTGTAAGAAGTGAAGGGTTCGAGACCGTTGAACTGATACGCCGTGTCTTCGATCCACTTTGACGCGTTGGTCCACTTGGCGCCCGGGACGAGAAGCGAGTAAGACGGTAAAAATTCGAAGGTGACATTGGTGGGTACGGGCATCCACCAGAAAAGGAAGAGGCTCGTGGCATTCGTCGAACGTTCGTCCATTCCCATTATCATGACTTGATAGACTCTTGTGTTGTTCTTTTCGCAATTGCTCTCGTCGAAACCATCGAAGCAGTCCTGTTTACCGTCACAGTAAGAAGAGAGTGCCAGGCAGCGAGTTTCGTCACATGAGAAGAACCCGGAGTAGCAGGACGGCGTAGCCGCGGGACTGGCGTTCTTGTCGTTCTCGCAGCCAAGTTCGTCGCTGCGGTCGGGACAATCATCGAAACCGTTGCATATGTTGGTCAGTGGGACACAAGAGCCATCGGTACGACACATGAATTGATCCTCTCGGCAGCCTCGATGTTTCGTGTCGCAGAAGCGCTCGTCCTCGCCTCCTCGGCAATCGTTCGTTCCATCGCAGACCCAAGCATCGACGAGGCACTTGCCGTCGTAACACTGGAACAGGTTGCTTCCGCAGACTCTCGGCAACTCCGTTGTGCTTGGCCATTCGGGAGGAACGAGTGGTTTGTTGCACCCGATCTCATCGGATCCATCTCCGCAATCGTCGACCTCGTCGCACTTCCACCAGTACGGAACGCATTTCTTGTTCTTGCAAGAAAACATCCATTGACTACAGGAGTTGGTGGGAAAAGCGGGTGGCATGGTCGTCGGTAGGGTCGCCATTGTACAGTTGAACTCGTCCGATCCGTCTCTACAATCAGGCACACCGTCGCACACCCAAGACTGATATATGCAACGTTCGTGGGTCGGTAGTTCCTTCGGACCACACTCGAATAGCCAAGCCGCGCAACTTGTCCCGTTGCAGTCTCTCTCGTCCGAATGGTCGTCGCAATCCTGCTCGCCGTCGCAGCGCCAAGTTCTCGGTATACATGTTTTGTCGCTGAGACAGGCGATCTCCTCGCTCCTGCAGGTGCTCGGCTCGTGCTCGTTCGTACAGTTTACCTCGTCCGAATTGTCACGGCAATCATCCTCGCCGTCGCAGTACCAACGATGCGATATGCAACGACCATTGGCGCACTTGAACTGCGACTCGGTGCAGTTCGAGTACGTACAGTTGATCTCGTCGCGGCCGTCGCGACAATCCCAATCGAGATCGCAGAGCCAGTATTTCGGTATGCATTTGTCGTAATCGCACTCGAATTCATGGGGACGGCAGGTGACTCGGTTGCAGGACAACTCGTCGGAATTGTCACCGCAATCATTGTCCCCGTCGCATTTCCAGAAGGCTGGTACGCATACGCCGTTGGCGCAGGGAATTTGATTAACGGCGCACGTTGTTGCGACGCGAGGACAAGTTGAATTTTCGTAGGGCGCCACGTTGCCGGGACACATGCACTTCTCGCCAACCATCTCCATGCCATCGGGACAGAGACAGACGTAAGAGTCGTTTGGGGCACCCAGACACAGATGGGAACAAGCGGTATTGTTCGTGCACTTGTTCTCACCTGTTTGTATGCTGTGCGCAAAAACCTTGAGGTCCATTAGACCCGCCAGTGCTCCAAGCTTCGACTCCCTGCCAACTCCGTGATCCTTATCAGCGATGTATATCATCAGCTGCTTCCAATCGTCCCAGTACATGTTATTCTTGTATACAGCGACTGCGAACGGATGCGAGACGCGATCATCGTCGTGAATGATTTTCTTGAATCGTTTGCCCTCAAAGTCCGAAGACCCGATGTAATCCTCGCGCGCGTCGACCCAGTATATTCTCTCAGCGATGTGATCGATCGTTATCCCGTTCGGCCATTCGACTGTCCCTTTCGTGAAGAGACGCTTGACGTTGCTACCATCCAGATTGGCGCGTGACACCGATGCATTACCGGGAGCCCAATCCGTCCAGAACATATAACCGGCCATCGGATGGACCGCTATACCACGCGGCTTCTGCAAATTGTTCGGACCCAGAATCGTTCTTCTCATTCTACCGGCTATGTTCAGATTCGTTCGTATTATCTGTATACGCATTTTCACACCGTCAACGAAGTACAGTACGTTGGATATCCAATCAAGGGCCATACCCTCGATCGAGCTCAAATCGGTCTCCACGAGAATCTCTGGAAAGCTTCGACCGTCGCTGAAACACTGACGTCCGATCGTATCGTTTACGATGTCCGCCCAGTAGAGACACTTGTTCTTCATGTCAAATTCTATCGCTATCACATTTTTCAAGTCGCGCACGGGCAATCGTTCGAGCGTCTGATTCGTGAGATCGATTCTCGATATGTGCTCGCGCTGTGCGACCAACAGGAAATCCGAGAATCCATCCATTGGGCATGGTATCTGGTCCGGTTCGAATCGTTTTTCCGCACCGCCCACGCACTCGTCGTCTGGTATTTTTTTATAGCCTTTGGTGCGATTGTAAAATTGTCCAGGCTTACACGTGTCCGGTACTATGTAAGGATCGTAGCTGTCCATATTCTTGTCCTGTATACAGTGATAAGGTGTGCCGGTACGCACGAAGCCTTTGTCGCAGTGATAATCGGACAGATCGCACTGGCAAATCTCGTGTTTTATCGGCCGGTCGTAATTTATTCCCGTGTAACAGTTTGTGGTTGCTGCTCGCCTCTCGTACGTTTCTTTGCGTCCGAGAACGCACGCCATCACTGGTTGCTCGGTGCTCGTGGGTGACCAAAATTTGAAATCTTCCGGTGTGCAGTCGCGCTCGAATACCTTGCGAAGATCGACTTTTATGATAAGCCATCTGTGTTGGCCCGGCATAGAACCGAACATCGTGAAGACCGTCGTGTTCTCACCGGGCTCGGTCATCAAACCGTATACCCGCAACATCTCGTCATGGAACTTGTACGTTTTCCATGATTTTCCCTCGTCCGTCGAATACAACAATTCCTGCGTTTCGCCTCGCGTTTTGAAGTATTTCACCGCGACCAAAACGCCACCGTGATCGCCCATGTTGAAGAAGTAAAAGTCTTTCAATACCATTTTCCAGGTGAGACCGGCGTCACGGGAAACGAACAGAGCAGGATGCGATTTGAAGTTCTGGCCCATCACTCCGGTGGCCATTATTATACCCGGGGCTGAGTCCGAACTCATTATCGAAACCGATCTCGTGACTGGATAAAGCTGGCTGAACTTTTGACACAGATGCAACGAACAATCGTTCACGCACTGGACCCAAAAACCGTCGTGCTTCACCGCCGGACCTTTTATCTTATTCCAGGTTATACCGTGATCATACGTTATCAATGAGCCCAAATGTTCCGGACCTATCGAGCCAGCTTTCGGTGTTTGCTTCACTTGCGATGCTATGTAAATTCCTCGCATACCCTCGACTTTGTAGAGGTCGGTGAATGCTTCGTCGGCGACGTCACTGTAAAACAACGGCAATATCAATTCTGATGAAATATATGAGAATAAATGAAAGAAGATGATGAACTATATAGTTTTTAAAAATAATAATTCAATAATAATTTTTTTATTTGTATTAAGTGGTAGTATTTTTTTTAGAGATTATACGCGCAGTGCAGACCGATCATTTTATTTGATTTTTTAATTCAATCCATGTAAGAAGTAATAAAGAAAGTTTAAGAAGTAATAGTTTAAGAATAACTTGCAGTAACACACGCGAATGAATTTTTCATTGCCAGAATGCTCAGAGATTTTTTTCTCGTATAAGCCTCGTTTTTATAATCTTGGAATTGGAAGACATGGTTCAGAGACTGCTGTGGACAAAGTGCATCTCTGCTAAAAGGGATTTGTTTGGGAGGTAAACTCAATTCCCATTGCATTTTCAAGACACGAATTTCGATCCTCCGGAAATTTACTCACTTCAACCAGCTGTCCTTCCACGTGGTGTTGGGGAAGAAAGTGAGAATCGATTCGAGTGACAAGGCAAATTTGACAGTGGTGGAGCTCATACTCTCGAGAACGTAGAGATTAACTTGGGTTTCGCTGTGAGCAACAGCAACGAACACACGATTGTTGGAAACGTCGGCGATATGATAATCATATTGTTCGAGATCGTTGTTGAACTCGGCCATCATGAAAGGGCCACTTTTGTATCGTACGTAAAGAATCAGGGTCGTCCTTGTTTCATTCGTCTGTTTGAAAATAAAAAGAATAAATATGTTGGCGTTGCTTTCAGTACGTTTGAATTAAGAATGATTGATCGCACAGATCGATTGCCGATCAGTCATAGTTACCGCTAAAATAAGGGTCTTCTGCTCAACCGTTGCAAACATCCAATCACCCCGGACTTGAAAATCTTCAGCGTACTCGAAAATCACTTTGACGTCGCTCATACGTTGACCGGGCATAGTTCGATTGGATTCGATAACGGTATTTTTTCCGGTCGGTTCGATTCTCTCGACCAACAAGGTTTTCGGCTGGGTGTTCGACCAGAAATATGCCTTGACGTACATATGAATAACTTCCCACGTTTTGCCGAGATCGGTGGTCATCCATAGCTGTAAATAAATGGAATTGTAACATTGTACACGCTGACCAGAACGTTCATTAAGCGCACGATTCGTGGAAAAACAGTATCGGATTAGCAATACAGAAGGAGTAGAAAATGGTACAGGCCTTGTGTCTCTAGGCTTGTGACTTCACACCTGGCTATTGTATAAATCAGACTTTACAAATTTTTTTGCATATCCCGCGTAATTAAAATCCGGCAGTTAAGATCTCTTACAGCAGAAAATACGTCGAAAATAACTCGAAATATCGTCGGTCCATGTTTACCAAAATGATTTGTACGAAAGCCTAGGCGACGCACTTGTGCAGCTTGCCGAACTACTTGAAACAGATATGGCTGCTCATATTTAAAACGAGAAGCACGAAGCTCTGGAAGTGCAGTTTTATAAACTTATCGCGGATAGTTCGTCAGCATCGTATGCACACGCGTTTACTCGTACGTAACTATTACCAATTGCGACGCAGAACGTGCTCGTTCAAAATTAGAGTTCATAAAGAAAGAATTAGTAAGAGATGGCATGAACAATCTCACCTCGATAAAAATTGAATGTGAATTACTTGGAACAATTGATTTGATTCTAAAATTTCCCACATCGAATCGATAAAAGTTCGTTCATAAAAGTGGTGTTTCATTTTATAGCCCGAATGAAATCATGGACTTCGTGATAAAATTTTCTACACCGACCCTAGCTCAATCCGTCACTGCTGAAAATTAATATCCACCTGTCTCTTGGGATCAACTTTGTCGAACGCCAAAAAATGATTGGGATTATCCTCGTTGAACGAAATCTCGCTCGGCGTGAATTCCAGTTTCTGCCTCGTGATGTTTTTTCCATTGTCGCTCGTTATGAATATGACTTTGTTAGCGCTGTCCGCAAACACGCACTGTTCAACATAAAAATAAAAACCAATTATACAACTGAGGCTCAATTTTTTACGATATCTAAACATTTATGGACACTTACGTAGGTATTGAATTTGGGATGGTTATAAAATTTGTCGAGCCGAGCGTACTCGGGATTCGGGCCATCGGTGATCTTGAAGTGCTCGTTTTTGTTCTCGAAAGTATCCCCGTAGTCGTAGCTGATGTAAACCGTGCTCGGATTGAACTTCCTTAAAAATCTCATGTATCTCGTTACCGGCGTGCTGTCCCGCGCCAGGCATATTATAACGTTCGATTTCTCGCCGACCCAATGTACCATCAACTGTTGATGCGTGTCGTTGAGAACGTTGACCTGTGAATATTCGAGAGTTGCAGTGATATAGCAATCGCGCGAGCGAGCAAGAGGAGGGAGTAATAAAGAGAGAAAACGATCAATCTGCATTGACACGGAGACTGGAATACAAGTGCATATTGTATACGTGTCATGCGTATATACATACGTGCACACATAAACAGCGTATTACAGAGCATATTGAAGAGCGGAGCCATCTACGAAACAGTTCCAAGGGACCTGTGACACTCCGATCGCAAATACAGGCCTTTTTATATTTTGATTAATTTTATTTTTCCATCACTCATCAAAAACAAATCAAACCGTTAAAAAAGCAAGTTTTTGTTTTTCGATATTTAATCATTGATAAAGGTATTTTTCTTTTCCCTCTGATGATTGCGAATAAGCTTCGAGACAAATGTTTTTTGCTTAGTTTTAACATTCGTGATATCAGGAACATTGCCACTTGAATAAAGTGATGAAAAGCAAATTTCGATAGCAGACCACACAAAGCTTCCCGAGACAAAAATAAAATGACGGATAGATATTGTTCCCTGTTCCCCTTGAATAATCAGTGACGATTACTGTTATCGCGTTTCCGCAATACGAAATACATATTCGTTGGTGGTTGTGTTTATCGTAGTAAAGGATAAGCGGATAAGAGCCATTATATTTCACTCAACTTTTAAAGGCATATCTCGTTCCTTGGTTGTAACTGATATCGAGGCGTACACTCACTTTAGTGTCCAAGCATGGATGCGTTATGTCGATTGGGTACGAATAAAGAGTCTATGACTAATAAGAGAGTTTGAAGCGTCGGTGAGACCGGTTGAAACCTTATCTCGTCACGCTGTGTATTTCTCTATACCACCGACACAAAAAGAAACAGAATAGAACTGGAAGGGGAAAGAGAAAGATAAAGGCCGATGAAAGAAACAAATAATGAAAAGAGCCGACAACTTTGAAACTGGTCAATCAGAAATGGGTTGTCAATGTTTGTTGCTTAAAAAAATAATATTTAGTTTTTTCAAATGACAAACAGAACTGCTCAACAATATCTTTTTCCGCTTAATATTACATTTATTAAATACAAACTAATATTTTTTGTGTCAGTAGTTCCCTAAATGATTATTTTGAAAAGTGATTTACTTTTTTTATACAAATTCTCCGCAAGAAATGATAGCGATTAAAAAATTAAGAAAATCGATCATTATGCGACTTTATAACAGCCACGTCATTGCTTCCTTGTTGTAAGATTTCCTGTATGTGATCGCCCATAATCACTTGCTTTAATAATAATCCAGACAGACAATAGGACAAAAGAAAATCAGCTTTCTACCTCTGGCTCTTGTTAATCACATCCTGTAATCATGTCCATGATGCAAAGATAACTGAGATTATTTTTTTGCATCTAATCAGTTTTATGTAAGTAAAAGGAAAATTAGAAAAACAATATAGACAATGAAAAGGAGCTTTATTTCACTTATTGTTCATTATTCATTTGTTTGATCGCGCTTGTAGCAGACAACAGCAATTCTCGAAAGCTTCCGAACATATTTGATCGAACGTGTATAACTATTGTGTAACAATTAGCTTCCATAATTTTCTTCTCATCAGAATTATAGGAGCCAATGATCATTAGCGAAAAAAATATTTGACAATTACGATTAATCGTGCGCACAGTAAAACTGATGAACCACTCTGCTGCAACAAAAAAAAAGGATGTCTGGTTGCTTTCGTATGAACGATGAAGTCATCAGAGCATAGTTAGATTTCAGAAGAGACAAGAGTATAATGCCACTGTTATTAGCGTAATTGATGTGTTCGTCGAAAAAAAAATCAACGTAAAGGCGCAAGGAGATAAGAGCTTGTCACGAGAAAATTTATCATCGCGCGGCGATTCCGATTACCGCAGCCGCTTTTGTTCCGTTGGATGCGCCAAAGCAAACAATAGCGAGCGATATTGACGCACTTGCGAAAACGAAGAAAGAAAGATTCTCGAAAGATCTTTTTGGAGCAAAACGATGGGGGGGAAACGTCAGGAAGTAATTTGGTCGAAAGAATTTGCGTGGTTGCAAAAGTGCATTCTCATGGACAGGTTGCAACAGTTTTTGGCACGTTGGCGATAGACGTCGCATTAAATCCTTTTTACGACGCTCTTCGATGACAATCGCAATCATTAGTATATCATATCGAAAACTTCTCCTTCATAGTTGCGCTAAAAAATGTTTTTTTTCGAAGTTTCGTAGGCACTCACCTTTGTGGTGATGTTTGGATTGTTATCGGGAAATTCGGTGACCGCCTCCCTTCGCTTTCTCACGAATGACGTTTCGTCGTCGGGATCATCGTCGTGATCGATTAGATCGTTTCTATTGATGATATACGTTTTACCGTGGCGGAGATCGCTGGTATCTCGATTGATGTGCAATCTTCTAGCTCTGTTACCGTATTCCGCGCCATAATTGCAATTCACGAGTTGTAATACAATCAAAATAAGAGCGAAGCGATAGAAGCCCGAAGTCAGCCGGGCGGCCATCTTGTCCAAACTCCAGTCTAGCGCGCTGTCCACAAAACATACACACGCGAGCGCACGACGCACAAACAAATATTATCAACTGCACGTTTGTGGATTCACCGGGGGAACGCCAAAAGACGGATAGCGACGGTGAGCATTCTTTTCTTCACCAGTCACGCCGTCAAAATGATCAACACGGTTATACGCCCGTGGGCGTCGGTAACATTAAACGGTAGCCAAATGGGGCGACAAAAGCGCAAAGTTTGTGCTCCGCGATGCAACGGATGCAATTGGACACTGGCTGCTCCAAAATCGTTCGTCTCTAAGCGCAAAAACGCACCCCCTACGCATGACCGAGCGCTCGTTACTGAAAGCGTCAGCGCGTGAGCGTGCTCTGATTTTTTTCTTTGAGCTCCCCCTCCGCCGTTCGTTTATTTCCTGCTATGCGCGCGCATCGATTGGCGTCCTTCTCTCTTCATTGGTTATCCAGGCTGAGCGGAGATTCGGAACGCGACGAATCTACGCCAATCATGAATCTCGTTACTTGCCGGAAACTAGCAACGAAATACGCGGCAGGCCGACGAATATTGCAATAGTAGAAGCTACGGCATTTCGATTTCAGATCTCTTTACGGACTATTTTTGCCTGTTAAACATGACATTGTAATCAAATCTCTCGTTTGGTTGCCGTCCGTAGGGAACGAAAAAATCCACATCCGGCTGGGATCGATGACAGTTTAATCAATATTCCGGACCTACAGCGGCGAGGTCTCGACCGGAAGTTATTTATACTAAAGGATAAAGAAATCGTTTTTCGTTGAATTTACCTCGCTATCTTCTTCGAGCAGCTATTCGACGTATCTCTCATTGCTGAACAGCGAGTGCTGCGTCGATCCGCAGTCGGTGTTTTACGCGTCGTCAAAGAGGGAAAGATTTGATCGAGATAATTGGAGTGCCAAAATTAAACGGCGAAACCAAGTTGGAAGACAAAGCCGGGAGGATAGTATGACTAAGCGTTTTTAATGACGGCCCCTAGATATAATAATAAAAGTATATTAGATAATGGCTTTCATTTCCTGATGGCTCGAACGGGGGACCCCGTTGTTCGCCCCCATCGTCACAGCCGTTTAAGTCTAGTCTACTATTAGCCTCGGCGATACAGAACTATACAGCTCTTCTGCACTCCCGTATACTGTTGGAACGTTGTCGAGAACTTGTAATACTGAAAAGCTGATTCGATTTTAGCGCCCTTGAAAAACAAAGTTTTCAGCGCACAAAAAAAAACTTATATGTATATGAAACAAAAATAAAATAAGAAAAAGTGAAACGGAGAGAAAACGATGTTTTCGGCCGACGATGAAATATTTTAATGACTTTTAGTGTACGTTGGTACATTAATGACGCTGTTTACGAGCAGCAGGATAAATCCGCTACAGTCATTTCTAATAGATTGCAAAATTTTCAAACTTAAATATATATTTCGTATGTATATATGTATAGAGGCAATGTACACACACGCACACACACGAAGGACGTATGTCGCTTTTTTTAAATCGCCGTCCCATTGTGATGTCTCTTCCGAACTACTTTTCATTGTTTAATTATAATGAAATAATTCGAAATGGAGTTAACTGTGATAGGAAATGCTTATTTTTATGGCGTTGAAGTTTGCATCGATGGGATACGGAAAAAACGAGTTTTTCCAATTTTCAGCGATTTACAAATGATCGGCAATGTGTTACTTCGAGTAATAATGAAAGAGATGGAAAGACATCGCTGCGTTCCGACGATGCAATAGACAATTCAACACTGTTCTTCGTCTTTGGATCAATAAGAATGTAATTTGAAAAATGTTATTTTTTTACGAAACCCTCGGCGGCGAATGGGTGCGAAAAAACTATGTGATGAAATTTCTTCGATGACGATTCATAACTTTGAAAATTTGATCAGAAGTCGTGCAACATCGAAACATCGATGCTGCATTTTTTTGATTTTCATTTTTTTCAGAGGTTCACCGATGCACTACTTTTCTTTTTATAAATTCGGTTTTACACATTGCAATATAGTGGGCAACACGGAAAATTGATTCTTATTAGAATCGAAATTCGTGATATTTGAAGAAGGCTCCAGCGCGTTTCAGGGTTTAAAAAAATTCGATTTTACTTTATTTTTTAATTCAAATAAAATAATCTTTTTCTTTTTTATTTAATACAAGAAAGTTTTTCAAACTTTTGTAATACTTTCGTCAATCAAAAGAATAAAATGATTTTAAAAATATAATCTTCGCGTTATAAACTTCATCATTTTTGCGAAAAATAAAAATAATCCATTTATGCAAAATAAGGAGTTTGTCAAGAAAACATTTGGATTCGATCAGGATTGATATTTCTTGATAACGTATTGCACTCGTCTATATTTTACACCGCAGCTAAAAATTGAAATTCAATGTTTCGCCTTGCAATTTTTAAACTTTTGATGGGAAAAATGAATATGCCATTTAATATCCGTCAAAAAGTGCATTCCGCGAGCTCATGGATGTCTGTTAAAAAGTTCTCGAACTCTTAAATATTCTTCAGCAATTTCTAGCTCGAAAAGCCCGAAGTTAAGCTCCGCATGTGTGTGTGTGTGTGTGTGTGTGTATGTATTTGTGTGTACACGGCGTGTAAACTTACAAATTAACAACGATCCGTCAATCTCGATAAAATTTTGGTCGAGTTATCTCTTTCCTCGTTAAATCGGCCCTTTTGCCTGGACACATCAATGGAAACGTCTAAATTAGCGACATTGAAAGCTCGGGTCGATTGGCCACTGGCTCCAAGATAAACAAAGGAAAAGCAAAGAGATAGGTAGGGCGAGGGAGGGGGAAGAGAGAGAGAGAGAGAGAGAGAGAGAGGGGAGGGGAAGAGAAAAAGACGTAGAGATACAAAGAGCAATCGTGCATTCATTCATTCGAGATTTCTCGCTCGCAGTCACACGCTATGAAGCGCTTAAAACGTAAGGAGAGGCACCGTAGAAACGTTTGCGGATTTTTGGGTGTGCGGATTGTTGGCGAGGAAGGCCGTTTCAAGGCGAACAGATTTATCGATTTCACAATTATATATTATATATCATAACTTTTTTCTTTTTCTTCTTCTCTCTCATCTCTCATAACTTATTTTATTTATTCTTTTACGTGAAGTGTATGTGTGTGTGTGTGTGTGGGTGTGTGTGTGTATTAAAAGAAAACGCGGAGCGACGTAAACATTACATCTTGATTTTGTAATTTCTTATGCGACTCTGACACTACGGGAGAGGGAAAATCCATTTGTTTTGTTCGCTCTCATTCCCATTAGACAAATCATGATATTCGTATAAATTCGCGGGTGCAGCCATCTTTTTGTATATCCGGTGTATCGGTAATTCGGGCATCTCGTGCATTCTTATGTACAAGTCCCTCTCGTGCGTTTGAGCCTCGCTTTGCGTTGCTGGGAGAGGGGCGGTCAGAATTGGGAGAGATATACGAAAAAAAAAAACAATCTCGATCCCTCTCCCGTCTAGCCTCGATTTCGAAATTGTACGCATCGTGTTTTAAGTCGCATTCGTTTTATATATGCTCTTAGATATAAATTGAGGGAATACCCAAAAGCGGCAGCGCTCGTAAATAAAAACGGAAACAGAAGAAGATAAAAACGCCAGTTGTAAAAAGCTATGGTGCAGAATCGTGGAATTCCGAGTTTTAACCGTGTCTTTTTATGCTTGCGCGAATATTAAATCTTGTTTTTTTTGTTTATTTCTTAGTCTCTTATATCCTAACAGGATTGCGTTTGATAAATATCGATGAAAAATAACAGTGAGGAAAACAACTCGCGCGAGCACTACGACGAACGTGTGTGTAAGAAAAAAACCAAATGAACAAACAAAAAAAGAAACGCGTCGTTTCGAGGTCGAATGAAGTGAAGTATATTTCTCGCTTGTCGTTTTGTGAAACGAGTGGTTTTCATTTTTTTTCCCTCTCACTCTTTACACGTTGATATTGCGTATAGAAGGAAACTTCGTGCTTTCGTTTTTTTGTTTTCTTCTCATTTCCTTGATCTTCACCTTTCGAATCCTTTGTTTTTTTTTCCCTTTTCGTTCTTTCGATATTTCGGGATATAATTAATCTCAGATTTCTCCGCAGAAACGAGACGTTACATTTGTTTTTTCTTCCCTTGGGGGGCATTGCAGCTAACATTTTTTAAAAGCTATTAAATATAAGACGTCCCAGGTGAGAGCTGTCCTTAAAATATATGGCAGTCATTCAAACGCAAACGGGCTTTTGTTTGCTAGAGCAAAGAGGGACTGAGATATATAAGAAAATTATTTTCGTATATTCTAAAGCGGCAAAACGGCAGCGAAAAAGATAAAGTAAAAACACCGTCGTTTCTCGCTACCTCGTTACACAGTTTCCTCTCGAATTGTGCGTGTGTCATCATCCAACAAAAGAAAATAATGAAAAACAACCAATCAACCGAACGCACATGCACGCACACACACAGTCGCACGCGCATACACACAATCTTCCCTCGAGTAATCGCGTTAAGTGGCGAAACAAAAAATTGTACAAAACGGGCGATACAAGGATCCGACACAATCTTGGTCTCTCTCTCTCTCTCTCTCTTATTTACTCGCCTGGTCCATCGAAATAACCAATTTCAATTATTTCCAATCGGAGTGTCTTCTTTTCGTTTCTGTGAAATCTCAAGCTCGGCATTTCGTTGGACATTGATCAAAGAAAAATTGTCTCAAAACGTCAAATATAATTGTTCACAATGGACGTATTCTCGAGTAATAGTCTTATCAGAAATTCAAAGACAATCATTCAAAATTGCTCACCCCTGCACCCCTCATAATTATCGCAATTCCCTTAAAGTATGGGGATTTTTGTCGGATTCGCAACATTGATAGCGCTCCCTAAGAGGATTGTGTTCGGGACTGGCGACCGTACTATTCGAACACAAATATGAGTTAAAAAAAGAAGAAACAAGTTTCCTACGGGACGCGGGAGCCGTACAAGATCATCGTTTGGTGCATTCGACTCCACGTACGGTCTGTACGTCATCTTCGTTTTTGTTCGTTACCATGCGTTTAAACTTTTCCGGAGGCATAAAAGGCGGGGGTTTGTCAACGAGAGAGTTCGCATTCAAAGAATTACGTTTGTTGATATTATTATTATTATTTTTTTTTCGAAAATATGGTTTTCGGTTGCGCTAACCTGGGACGTTCGAATGTAACGGCTTCTTCTATCATAGCGTTATTGCAGACGTTCCGAAATACACCGAGAAGCCAAATTGCACGCTTCCAAGAGATGCTACCTCCGCATCTTTCGTTACCCTCCGGTCTCTTCCCTCTCTCTCTCTCTCTCTCACACACACATTAATTCTTTTTTTTATCGTGTATCGTTGCGCGCCGATAACACAGAATTACATCCACACACACACACACACTCAGACGAAGCCACTCGCGATAACACCTCCGGTACATGGTTACGTAGCCATTCTGGTCATTATCATCTCGAGAATATACGAAAGACTCGGACAATCTGGCTCTCGGATCCGATTCGAGACACTCCGTGGGCTCGGATCGTTTCGGTTTTTTTTTCTTGCCCACTTAATTTTATTAGCGTTGCTTTAACCGTGTAGAGCGACGAAATAAATTTCTCCAACCCCCCTCCCCTTCCTTCCCTCCATCGCTTCCTTGGTCTTCCGTCCCTATGTAATTTTCGTGTTGGACGCTGATCGGGTCCTCGTCGACGCGTTTCTCTTCCGGCGAATATCCACAGCTCCGGTTTAACTGCGAAACGAGAAAAATAAAGAGTCATTGAAGCTTCATCATTTATTTCTGCAACTGCGAGTCGGGGTCTCGATGCGATCAACTCAAAATGGGGCGGCGAGACTTCACGCTCAAATATCGACGAATCACAAAATGCAGTTTTTCAAAAATTTTTTTTTACGAATGTTTTCTGAGTCGGAACAACGGATCGATCTGTTTTTATGACGGTGATGAAATGAAACCGTTTGATTCATACACCCTTCGATGTTCCTCGGAATGTATTTCTTTGAAAGCTCTTTTTTTCTTTCTCTAGCTAATTCGAAAGCACGAAGCCTTGCGATCCCTTCAGCAGCTGACAGCAATGACCACAAAAAAAAAACTATCAAATCGCGAGATGTTGTGACGTTGCAAAACGAAAAAAGTTATGCGTCTTTTCTTCGGTCTAATATTATCTACGTTTGCTAAACCGAAATGAAAATCAAATGCATCCTGTCTAGGGAAAAAGCTGTAGAAGCTATTGTCTACGTTTCTCTATTTTTCCCATCATGATTTACAGTCACTTCATTCACTCAGAGGAAACGAGAAAATAGTTCGAGTTACGCAGCGCTTATTGTACGGACTGGATAACTGATTTTTTTTTATAGGATAATAAAGAAGCGTAGCGAGCTCCCCTTTAACAGAAGAAAACCATCGAAATACATTGTGAAACGTTGTGAGAATTTCGTTGACATGCGAGGTACACTATCGGTGAAAAATATTTCCTTTTAATCACCAATCGAAATAAAAAAATATTTGTAACATAAAATGGAAAAGATCGCAGCTCGTTTACATATTTTTCGGCGACGCCTCGAAACATTTCTTTGTGCTTATTTACATTCTCGTTCGGCGACTTTTCGTCCCGTCGAAAAATACAAAAAAATATAAATTCTTTCTAATCTCTGAATTTACTATGACCGATTTGTTATTCTTGAATCGCTCACAGGCTTATAAGTTTAAAAGAAATTTATTATCATTATTGTTATTACACTTATTATTATTTTTTACTAGCTCCTCTATTATTATTATTATTTTCTCTATTATTAGAAATTGACAACGTCTATTCGTATAAACAAGAAATATGACGATCTATAAAAAAAAATAAATAATTGCCAGAAAAAGAAAATCGTTGCGTCGCTTACCATCAGTGTCATACGAAAAATGTTTTCGAACTTTTCGCCGATAGTGTACGTGGTAGGAAATCGGTGATGGTAGTTTCTGCGTCTCGTGTGTGTAGGTGTGAGGCAAGGGTGATAAGCATGACGAATAAATGATCGCATGATTGAGTAGAGGGGAGACAAAGAGTAGAAGCGTTCGGAATGTATGAATATGTAAGGGATATTATGAGCTAAGCACAACGATACAACAATAGTTATCGACACATCTACGCAACATTTTTACGTACGAATTTACGAGAAAGAGAAAACAATACGAATTTCTCGTGTATACATATTATTCATATATATATA
>JAPYZI010000999.1:0-38249 GCA_030523105.1 Ophioninae sp. A BG-2022a | reverse complement strand
GCTATCGTAGCGACGGAGGTTACGAATTAGCGCAGTGAACAAGTGACAAGTGCCAAGTCAAAAAGTATATTGATTTTTCGGAACGATGCAAGCGCGGTCCGCAACAACGGAGAATGCGAACCGCTGCGTCGCCAGTGTGAAAATCGTTTAACTGAATTTTCTTGATGGTCGATAAGATTTTGAGCTCTGGTGGTACATTTATGTAAAAATTTCGAAAACCAATTTGTCCGCTATTTCTTCATCAAAATAGGTGAAACAAAGCTCAAAAGTGCAATACGATGGATCGTAGCTCGCAATTGCTCCCATGGTAACCGCAACCTGCACAATTATTTTCAAAATTTTGGTAAATGCCGAGCATGTTCCTCTTGGAGCAAGCGTCCTGCATATACACAATAAATTTCATGCAAAGCGGTTGAATAGTGTGGGAGAAATTAGATTTTGAAATTTCGATGTGGCTAGGAACATGTTCGTCATTCCCTTAATGCGAATCGGCGCGAACGTGCCAAAACTTCCGTTCGCAACATTGTGTAAAACGAATGAAATGAAGAAAAATGCGATTGGAATAAACATGAAGAAATGGTTGAAAAAATATCGAGTTGGAAAAATAAGGGACACCCTGATACATATATGCAGAACCGTGTCGTGAAAAATGGGGCGAGGGAGGAGCGAGGGGGAACTCACCCAGAATTCGCCAAGTTAGAACCGTAACGTCCCCCTTGTTTATGGAAGTTGCGCGGCAGACTCGTGCTACGGAATCTGACGGAGGTTGCACACGATACACAACAGATATACACATTAACCCTATTCGTGTCGTGAATACAGAATTTGTCTGTTGAATTATGGTTAGGCATTAGCTTAGTGGAACATGTCGATTCGATCGAATGGTGAGATATGAGCGATGATGAATCGAGCGTTTCTTTGTTTTCTTGTATTGTTTTCATTCAATCCTCGTATCCGATTCCAGCGACGATGAAACGGCGAAGTCTCGTATTTTATATCGCTCGCGAATCGGAGAGGTGAAAATCTTTGCTTACTTTGTTCCGAGGCTACGCGACTTGCGATGTCCGGGAACGAACTTGTTGGCGGCGGATGCCGCGTGTAGGCGCAACGAGCCGGCGCATCCCCGAGCCGGTGAGAGGGAAAGAGCGGCGACTCCGGTCACCACATCGCCTACAGATTCTTTACTGCTGCTCGACGACGCAACCGGCGAATTCGGCTCGAGCTTCATCGACAGTCTGATTTTTTGATAAAGCGTTATTAGAAATCAAACAAGAGAACGAAAGAAAGAAAAAGACAAAGTATGGTGGAAGAATGCAATCGTGACTGACTTGAAATGATCATCCTCGAGGAATTTCTGGAGTTCCTCGATGTAGCGCACGCTGTTCAGATATCTCTGCACATCCGGCAGAGGAACGATCCCGGGATACTCGCTCGCTTGGAATACTCGAACTCTCGTCAACACGCTGTCCATCTTTAGCGTTCTCTGATGATTGTCGCTGTTCTGCGTACAGGAAAATACGTACGAGTACGGAATTAATGACGAGAGGCAGAAACGGTTTCGAGCGAATTCGACGAGATTAGTGCCGGATTACGCGTATTGGTAGAACTGCAAATGGTACCGGAACGTGGTCAGAATCAATGGAAATTTCATCAGAGAGGCAACTACAAAGTTCATAGAAGCTCTTTTCATTGAAAGATCGTCAAAGGCATGGATGAAGCTCTAGAACAGCGGTTTTTGTAAACTTGTTATAAATTTACAAAACTGTTGCCTGGTGACCTTTCTATGGAAAGTTCATCAGAGTTGCCTATTCACAAATTTGGAAATGTTTCGTAGCTACTTGGCCTCACTGATTACTGCAAGCACGGAATGAGCTTAGGGATAGTCGAAATAACGTTAGCTTAATGAAACCCGGATTCTAGTAACTTGTAGCAATTGATTAAACCAGCGTTATCTCTAAATTGTCCCACATTGAATCGAGAAAAGTTTGTTAGTTGAACCAAGGGCTTCGCCGTAAAATTTGCGACGGTTTTCGCACTAGCTGAATCCAGCACTAGGTGAGGTTCTCACTTTGGAGGCAGGATGCGCCATGTCGATGTAGACGAGATCGGTGAGGAAGAGGCCAAGATACGGTATACACGGTAGCTTGAGGGTGTCCATGTGTTCCCGTAGATTCATCCAGTTGTTACGATCGCTAAATACTTCCGCGAGCTTGTCGAATGTCGCGCGATCTTTCTTACCCAAACACGACCAGGTTTTGTTCAGTCGGTAGATCGAGGCGCTCTGCAGTCCCGATATGATCGCGAACAGGGAGTGCAAGTTGTTGAGATCGTAGAGCCTCTTGGCAACGCGCACGAAGTGAGCTATCGTCTCTGCGCGTTGCTTTGGCGTAGCAGAATTGAGTATTTCCTGCACCGTCCAAAAGCTGACCTGCCAAGAGTAAAAGGAAACGAAGCGTAATCGTCAAAAAGTTCATCAGTTTCGAGACTTTTCGGGTCGTACTCATCGTCGCCTAAGCATAGAATTAAGCGACTTGCATGATTGAAGCGTCTGGTAAAGGCAACGACGTTGGGTGCCACCAATAGTTTGTTTTTCTTATTCCACGAGCAACTGGACAATTCCTCGGGTCTTATACCCTTGAAAGTGGCCAGATCGAGCAGAGTCAGCTGCGTTGCCAAATCGTCTGCTTGTATATCCGCCGCAACATTGGCGCAGGATGCTCTAGAGTCGCTGCTACATCGTCCTGGTAGTGAATTAGATTTGCTCGCTACTGAATTTCTACCGAAAAACAAAGAGAAAAAAACAAAAGAAAATGGGGGAGATAGAAAAGAGCAAGTGGAATCAGTAAAAGATTGAGACGGAAAGAGAAAGAGAAAGAGAAAGAGAGAGAAAAACACACAGTGGATTTGTCACAGGATCGAATTACGATCGTGTCCGAGGAGATTCAGGCGAGAAAAGGCGACGTACCCATAATTGTCGTAACGAGTTTGGACACTTGGTGGCGTCAGTTCCGAGTACTTCCTGTAAGCCCTACATTTGTCGCGATGTTCTCTGCGCTCTTTCTGCGCCTGCTTGTCTCCTTGATTCATGCCGACTGGTGGGAGATGACCACTGGGGGAGTTAGTATCATTGGCAATGCTTCAACGCTCAGGCGACTCGAACTTTCAGGTGTACATTGTTAAAACGACGAAACCAAAAAAAAATAGGAAACAGAAACACTAGGCAAACGGACAAATATTGGGGAAGGGGGTGAGGAGAATTACCTCGCGTACTTGCAGAAGACGAGTACACTTTGACAGATCGTTGGATAAAGAGGCGCGACGTATCTCAGCCATGAGGCTATGCTATTCAACAGGCGCATTACATTTTTCTTTCCTCCTCCGTTCATGCGGCGCGATCTATCTTGAACGAAAAATTGATTTTTTTATACGTGATTCAGACGTTTCTCGGAGAGATAAACTTCAAGGGGAGTCGACTGGCCGTTGAGTCTTAAATTAACGTTTCTCACCTGATGTTTCTCTCTATCTCTATCCCTGCCTCGCGTGCTCTCTCTCTAACGATGCGAGTTGTTTACCGCGAGAACGTCAAAAATTTGGAGGTTAGGAACGCTGATCGACTTCTCCCCTCGGGAGAGGGGAGCTTTGACACTTTTGACAGCTCGATTGGACGAGTCTCGCGATCAAGACGAGAGTGAGTCCGTAGTTTGGTTTCGCTATCGGGACATCTCGAACGTCCTTCGCACCGCGAGGGCACGAGTTATTCCACACGGTCAATGTTACGCCCGAGAGTATCGTTGCCCCGTTACGTTCTCCCAAAACACTCGACTGAGTAGTGATGCCGATAAAAACAACACGCGCAGTATTCGTTGATGTTCGCAACACAAAAAAAAAAGTGAAGAATTGCAGGATGAGAAAATTTGACACGCGTGACCGGAGACTGCCACTTGCCGGAGCGAAGAAAAACGCAAGATTTTACGTCGATGAGAGCGTAAATTTACCGCGAATCCTTGAAGGTTACATGACGCGCAAGTGGTCACATTACTGACCGGAAGTTTACCGACCGAATTTCCGGTTAATCTCCCTGTACAGAGATTCCTCTTTTCGACACTAGGTGGGACGAGTTTAAATTTTCAAGATGGCCGCACGATTCCCGCCATTACGAGGGCCAGTCGCAACACGACCGGCTTCTCTGATGTCTCGTTCGCGCGTACTACATAAAAAGTTCATCTGATTGAATTCACGGCTGGAACTGGATCATTCAAGTGGAAAAATCATTCCAGAAACACTGTGCTGAATAACTACGATAATGGCGGACGGTGAGTTCGTGCGTGCGAGCCTACAATCCACCAACAACGATTTATAACCTACAAATTATTTTACTCTTTACACGCGCGTTACCTAGACGTTTGCGATGAAAAAAAAACCATATTTATTTCTCCCACAGATAAGACAAGCACAGAGGACATGTGGACGCCTTACAAGGAACTCCAAAATCTTGTCGAACGTTACATAACCTCTACTCCTAGCACTAATGATCCGCAGTATCATGAGTTCACCGAAGCCCTGCGCAATCACAGACAAAACTTCCTCAGCCTCATGAAGAATCCCGTAACTATCATGTTTCTTTTACTTACTTTGCAATCGTGCCACAACGTCGGTGGCTAACTGGGATTCTCTTCACAGCCAAAAAACTCGGAGAGTCGGGAGGAGATCAAGAAAGGTGTGTCGGAGGGTATCACCTTGCCAGGTTTGGGCCATCACTTCTTGTCGAAAGAACTGGTCGATGAAACCCTCATTATATCGGACATGTACGATCTGAACGAGTTCATGGCATTGGATCTTCTGTGCACAGCACAAATGCAAATGCCGCATCATCCTGGCTTAACGCGGGGTCTTACAGCAGTTCTACTCTACTATGATGGTAGAAAGGCTCTGACCTCAGCTCTGAGAAGTCTCGTCCAGGTAAGCGAACACCTTAGTTTCCTGCCGAAAATCGCTGAGAACCCCCAGACATTGCAACCATCAGTGCCAGTACCGCTATGTTTGCCATCAGTGATCATTATGTTTATTTTTTTAGTATAGAACACTAAACAATTATCTTTTAAAACCTCTTTCCCATAATCCTTCATTATCGCAAAATGGACATTGAAAATAAAACGAAACGATCTTATTTGTCCACAACTAAGTAACTGTACAACACTGATGCATCTGTCTATTTTCAATTTTTATGCTCAACAGGCCAGAATAGGACACAGCTGGGTGTTGGACACTCCTGTGATACTGACCAAGAAGATAACCGAGTACACAAACAGAATGCAGGAGGATGGTTTGCTCGACCGGGTGTTGTCGCTTCTGGAGGAAATGGATCCGACAAAAGAACAAGATCTGTTGCAGCAGAATCGTGCCCTGGGTGGTGCAAAGCATCATCGCGCGGTGATGAGGTTGTACAACGATACGAGGCAAGATCTGGCCGACATATTATATCTTTGGTCTGCCCAAACATCACTGCCGACGTCAATAACACTGCGTCTCGTGTCGACCCTGCAGTCTCGTCGTCCAGAGTCCGAAGCAGGTGAGGGTAGCCCCGATCGGGTAACTTTGGCGCTGATAATGGCCCTCCTAGGTTCGTTGAACTTGAGTGCGTTGCACAGTCGCGAAGACGGCGAGGAAATCGTGCGCTCGATGCCGCTTATCTCCGAAGCGGGTTTCCTCGAGGAAACCGTGCGAAAACTGACCAGCGAAAATCTCAGCTGGGAGAGTTCGGGTCTTCGAGGCGTCGTTCAGTTCGCCCTAGCGATAGCCGTAACTACCATCAAATCAGCGACGAATCTCGGTCAAACCCGGGACATAACTCAGGAAGACGATATCCTGGTGGAAGCGGCGCTGTCGAATCGCGCTTTTCACTATATCGCCAGTGTGATATTCCAATGCGAACATCTGCGCCACGAGGAATTTTACGTTCGTCACTTTCACAGCCTCATATCGGATTTCATAATGCTTATGCCGTTGAAAGTAAAGGAATTGCGTAGCCGAGCGGACGAGTCGATGAGATTCGTTCAAGCGTATCAGCAGGAGGGGGTCGAGCCGCCGCTCAATTTGGACAACCACTTCGAGTACTTGTTGCTCATGATAGCCGAGCTCTATCGCACGGATCCATTGGGCCTCGATCTAACGATGGACTATTGGTGCCAACAATCAGACGGAACCCACATAAGCGCGAGCTTGAACCCGAGTCGTTTGCCTTCTAGGCAAGTGGCGCTCTTCAAGTTCGTGCGTTTAGCCGGTGAAATATTGCCCGCCGGTCTATTCGTTCCTTATTTACGAATGATAGGATCATTGGCGTCTTCACCACAAGCGGCTCGTCAAGCCTTCAACTTTCTCAAGCCGAACGGCACTACCGGCTCCACTACGATATCCTGGGATCACTTCTTCAACTCACTCACGCGTTATTACTACAATTTACGGCAGGAATTGCCGCCAAGTCAGGACACGATTTACCGTCAACGCGGTCATCCGAAAGGCATAACACCTCACGAGGTGAAAGGTCTCGAGGCGGTTTTGAACGTAGTGCGAATCGTCGCCCGATACGACGAGATGTCTCGGGTCGCGATATGCGATCACCCAGGCTGGAAGGTCCTGCCGTCTCTCATCGGATTGGTCGGTTGCGCAATGCCGATTCCCCTCAAAGGTGTCCTGGTTCGAACCCTCGCCGCTCTTGCCAAATCACCCGAAAGCTCCTCCACCGTTTGGCAGAGTCTCGAAGCCGCTCAGATACTCTGCACGATACCGAGTACCAGCAGTTACCAACCGAGAGGCGTACAAACCGAGCTTGAAGAAATCGAGTCTCGTAACGAGGAGTATCCGTTGACGAGAGCTTTCCTCGAGCTTCTTGATTCCCTGACCGATTTCCCTATCCCCCGTTTATTGGGTGTCGGACAGAGAAATCCAGGCTTCGATCCTTATCTTCATTTCATCATCAACACCGTTTTTCTACGCTTCAACACTCGATCGTACAAGAATCCCGGCGAAAAGTGGCAAGTGGCGGACGCCTGTTTGAAGATCTTTGAAAAGCTGGTGTCCGCTTACGAGCCGAGTGTCGAGGACTTCGTAGGCTGCAAAGTCGAGTTGCAAGCGGGTGAAACGACTCTGGTTAATCCCGAGCCCGGATATCATCTTATGACACAGCTCCACTCGAATTCGGAATTCCTCCACACCGTTCTCTACGTTCTGGACGAGGGTCGCAACCTCCTCGACACCTACGACTCGTTTCCCGGCAAGAGCGAATTGGAGAAAGCAACCTTGAGTTGTCTGAAGATCCTCGAGCGTGGGCTTAAAACCCAACATCACTACATGACCCAATTATCCGTTGCGACTTCTACTAACAAGATACTTACGGGTCTGTCAAGGCTCCTGCTCGGGGTAAATCCGCGGACCGGAAAACCCGATCACACGATCAACATAGCGACATACGTGTCGTACAATTCATGGCTGAGGGAACACGCTTACGTGGCGATCGGGGTAATTCAGGGTGTCGCTTCCGAACCCGGTGCCGATTCGGAGCTCCTCTCGATCTTCAACGCTACCCCGTCACTCGCGATCGCCGTCAGACACGGTTTCGTCGAGTGCCTGGACAACGAGACGTCCAACGAGGCGGGCGGCGAGTCGGAGGATGGATCGATCGGACGTACGGGCAACTGCAAAGATCGAATATTGCTCCTTATGATGCAGAGTATCACCAGGCCCGCGCCCAATCTCGCCCACTATCTTCTCGACTTCGACATAACGAAGGACATTAGAAAAACGATAATACAACAGCCCGGTATACTCGGATATCCGAGGACTTGCCTCCACTCAATACTCGGTATTCTCGAATTGTCCCTTGAGCGCACGCGGGACAAAATAACCGAAGCTTGTTATTGTTTTCTTCATATCCTCGTGGCGAACACGAAAACATCAGCGCCCGTACTGAGATTTCTTCGAACAGCGACCAATCAGGACTTTGTTCAACGCCACCTGTCAAAGCTGCCTTTTCAAGGTCCCGACCGTGCGACCGAGCTTGCTTGCATGTCCTGGTTGTTGAAGATGGCAGCGATCGAGCTACGCATCTCCGGTGGTCACCTCCAAAATTCGCTGGTTCATCGTCTCGTCGGTGACACCAGTCAGGATCGCGAGGGTACGATGCCTTCGCAGAAGTTACTCATGGATCTGTTGCATTACATTGACTTTCAGCTGGATCTGGAGCCACCGAAATCTTGGGAGTTCTTCGATCCTTCGCAGGTGGAAATGGTACTGGGACGTTGCAGCGTACCAGTAGTTCTCGCTGGTGGTCCACAGCTGATCGACATACGCAAGCTGCACTCTCTGATAACCGAAGAACTGGCAGTGACGCAGAGCAGCTCAACAGCAACACAGAGAAAATTGATGCAGCAAGAATTGCAGTCGATACTCTCTTACGCTCTGAAGAGGAATCAAACAAAGACTCTTTCCTACGCTACGGTTAAGTTTGTCGAAGGCTGGTGTCAGACGACGGAGATACTCTTCTCGATAGCGAACAGCCAACAACTGCCTACGAGCCAGCGTCAGAGTCTACTTCTCAATCTGTCCCACGATCTACTCCAGAAGATGACCTCGTGCGAAGCGTTGAACGAGATAAAGACTCTCGTTTCCGGTACGGTTCTCGTACTACTCGTAAACCTCAAGAACAGCTTCGCCCTTCAATCCGACAACGAGATATTACCGTTCTCGCCATCGAACACGACTATGATGAAGATCATACTTTCCCACGTGCTCCAGTGGATTCTCAATTCGGGGGCTTCCTCCCAAAAGGTACGAACGCATCTGTACGGAGCTTTGTTGAATTTCCTGTGCGTCGTTGGACGTGAAAAAGTCGAGAAGACTTGGGAGAACGATAGTATCGGGGAGATGACTTACGTCAGCCAATTGGACAGCTCGTTGTATCGCGGCACTGGGGTTTCCGGTACCCAAGAGCGTTCCCATCGCTACGCGACGATCCAAGTGATAAACGCTTTCGGCAACAAACTCATGGACATACTCTGCCACAATTGTTCCGGCGGTCATGACGTTTGCAAAATGCTCGCGCTCTCCTGCCTCGACAAGATACTCGAGCTCGATTGCGACAATACGTGGATAGTTTATCTGTCGAGTCGGGGATATTTAAAGCACATGATCGACGGCCTCCTCGAGTCGGATTCTCTCCTACGAGGTATGCTTCAACCGGATCCCCAAAGCTTGAGACCTTTGTACCTGTACGAAGCGAAAATGGCGACGTTTTGCAGAATGGCCTCAACGAGGCTCGGAGCCGAGAGCCTCCTCGAGAACAAAGTCTTGTCGTGTCTCTCAAGTATGTGCGCGTTCGATCAACATCCCGACGTTCACGTCGCCTTCGAGGACACCGAGTCGACTTTCGTCCCCTCGGTCGGTCAGCGTTACCAACAGATCTTCCTCCCTGGTCTCTATCTCTGCGACGCCCTTCTTACTACCCTCGGGACCGAGAATCAATCTTGCGCCGTTCAAGTATGCGGCTTGCTACAGTCACATCGCGACACCGTCGAAACGATACTCCGAAATGCCTCGCCTCGAGAGAATCGTCACTTCCTGAAGGAGGTCGCTTGTCTGACGGGGGTTATCGCTCGTTCCGCCAACGTCGACATGTACAAACTCGTCGAGGACGAGCTGTCCAGGAACGACACGGATGAAAGCAATCTCATCGACAATACTGGGATGAGAGAGCTCCGAGCTCATCTTTACAGGCTTCAACGACTCATCGTCAATCTACTTCCCAAATTCAATCCACAAACGATGAATTATTGTCATGGTGACGATGGCACCGATCACGCTGATGAAAGACACTCCTCGGTCGCCCAGATTGCCGCGAATGTATTACTTTACACCCGCAATCAGATGCAGCATTCGCGGATGGATCAGAAAATTCGTAATTTGCTGTTCGAACCGGAGCTGACCTTGAAAGTCGGCAAAGAGGGAGCGAGAAATAACGCGACTGGGGTACCACTCGGGGCCGTGCTCGATCAACTCGTCAATTCCACGGGGGTTCTTCACTCCGAACTGCCACACTTGGACAGCCTTGTGAAAAGGATCGTAATGGTCAGGGATATGAGCACCGCCGATTTGAAGCAATACTTGACCGAGGAAGAGATCGAACTCGATGTTGCGAAAAGGCGAATGGTCGTTGAACAACGACTGAAAAACGAGGCCAAGACGAAACGACGAACCGTCAAGTATCTTTCGCTCGTCGTCGAGCACAGCCTTTACATACTTTGGAGCCACGTTGACTTTTACAGTATGCAGGCGAACACGAGACGCAACAGAAGCCAGGGTAATTCGATTGACTGTTATCATCGCCGGGTTCATGTAATTTGCCGGACGTTATAATCGTTCGTTTTTCTATTCAGGAATGGAGGACACTATGCTCGATTGGCACGTCACCAACGAAACACTCTCGGAATTGAAGCAGGGCCTTGCGTCGGTCCTCACCGACGCTTTCATCGCACAACTATTGGACACCCAAAATGAGTACACGATGGTCGACAGGAGCTTCGTCGAAGCCCTTGTCCGAAGGATAAAAAGACTGTTGCAATTTATCATCGCGAAGTGAGATTCCTCTTTTCTTATTTTCGAGCTCCTTCCTCGTTTATTCCCGAAAAAGAAATGAAAAAAATAGACATTTTTTTTTAAGTTATTAAAAGCGATATTTTTTTGTAAACAAATTTTGCCGCGGAAAGGTCACTTCCGGTTCGGCGAGAATCGTCCGGAAGTGGCTGCGTGCGGGCTCGATAAGCGCCCGGAAACACTGCCGAAAATTCATTATTGAATTGCCGTGCGGAGCAAACAATTTAACGCTCAATTGTATACAAGGAATAAAAGAAAACTTTTAAGATTCGAAACTGAATTTTCGTTGCGATTGTTTTTAATTGATCCAAAAGTAAAAATACTTTTGGGGCAATTGACCACGTGAGTCGTACAGTTTCTTTTTGAGACGTTGCGGAAATGACGTCGCAACGGCGATTGTGATCGCAGACTTGCAGGACTTAAAGGCTTTTGGCTCCTGTAATTACTCGTTTAAGAATATTAAATGTTGTACTTATTTCGTTTTAAAACCGTGTCACGTTAACATTGTCGAGAACAAGTCGAGAATTCGAGTATTTTCGGTGTCATACGACGAGCGAATCTAACCTCAAAGGGAAGCGCCAAACGCGAGATATTTTTTGAATTCGAAAGATGGACAATTGGAGCAACGCCAATGAAGTAATGAAAGGTGAAAAATATCTGACGACAGGCTGCCCGAAATTGGACACTGCTGTGGGCGGAGGAATTCCTTCAAAGGGTATAACTCAAATTTACGGGGCCGCAGGCACCGGCAAAACTCAGTACGCTCTGCAACTTTGCCTTTCCGTGCAAATACCAAAAAACTGCGGAGGCTTCGAAGCTGGTAAACCGTTTTTTGTTTTCCTCGACTCTGTTTACGAACAAATGATGAAACTTATTTCAAACCGGCTTCCAAATGGAGCTCGCGTGGAATATCGTCACTTTATCAACGTTTCGTAAACTTTACTAAATCGTAAAAGTCAAACAACACTCATATTCCAATCCTATCCTCATCACTCGCCAGATGCTGCGTACATCTGCACAGAAGCAGCGTTTCCTACAAAAAGACTCCAGCAGTTGCTCAAGTTGTCGCACCTCGTAACCATCCATGGAGCATCCGCTGATAGAATATTCGTCGAACATGTATCCACGATTGTAAGAAACAACCAAATAGCAGCAAGATCACAATGCGTTTCAATTTTGTATTCTTTAATATAATTTCCTCTTATTTTACTCACAGTCCGATCTGGAAAACTCTTTGCTAGAGAGAATACCCCGTCTGATGGCAGTTCGCAAGATTGGACTTTTGGTGATTGATTCTATAGCTGCCCCTTATCGATCGGAGTACTCCGACGGAGAGTTGAAGAATCGTGCCAAGAGTCTGCGCTCCATTGGACACAGCCTGCACAATCTCAGCAGAAACAACGAAATTTCGATAGTTTGCATCAATCAGGTAAGTTGGGCAAAGTTTATTAAACATTTAAATAAAAGTAATCTTCAACACAATCTTTATCCAGAATCCACAAACTCGTATCAATGATAAGAGCTGAGAAAGCATTAAAATTAATATTTCTCATCGTTTATTCGGTGTTTAGGTATCATCAGCGGTAGAAGATAAAAATACGTCCAATGTTTGCAACGGCGATTTGCCAACATTGGGTGTGACATGGGCGAGCTTCGTGACGAATTCCTATTGTCTGGTGAAGAAGGAAGATCGTCGGTGGTTGCATGTTCGTGAGTCCCCTTTCTTAGGCCGTAAACAAATTCCCTACGAGATACGAGAATCGGGTGTTAAGGGTATTTGAAGACGGAAGAGGATGTTCTGTATTCTTTAAACATTTATTTTCATGTATATTCTTATACACGATATGTACAAATCAATATGTGGAATGAGCCACTTCAAAATTGATAAAGATTGTTCGTGATCGTTGAAGTTTCTATCAATCAAATGCAGCGACATTTTATGGCATTTTCTATTTTTCATTTATCTTTAGCCAAATGCTTTTTTTGCAAACTGAAGTCGAATAATGCCTAGCCACAATACGATTCTGAATCATATTTGACCAATTGAGAATTGATTTTCGATGCATTCGAATGACCAAAGCGACAAGCTCATTGATGATCATTGAGCAATCGATCAATGTCCGCGAAAGCGCTCGCGTCTATCCTTCTCACAAAGCTCTCGGGTGTCCAACGATTCAGTGGATCCGTTGTGACGAAGGGATCCATCGTAGTCTCGTCGATCGGCTCGATTTCGTTGTCGATAACGAGTCGAAACGAGTGTAAGAATGTTCTGTGCGGCTCGGTATCTTGTCTACCGCTGTACGTATAATCTCCCACAATCGTGTGTCCAATGTGATGACAATGAACGCGCAGTTGATGCCTTCTTCCAGTTCCTGGCCGTAGAAGAACTTTGGTGGCTGGCTTGCCAGCCCGCAATCCACGTTCCAGAACGATCAACGCCGTGCGACACGATCGTGGCTTTTCGCAGTAATCGTCATCGTCGGTGCACATCCTCCGACTCGCCTCCTTTTCCCGTCGATCCTCGCCTGTGTTTTGTTCATTTGATTGTTTTGCTTCCCGCAACTGAAATTCAGCTCACGTTCGTGCCATTCTTTTCAAATGGAATTCGATCACTTCGCTATTGCGAGTGGATCTATGAACTGACCTATGGCTTTGTCTATGATTAGCCGTTCCACAGATACATCCCCGTGCACCAGCGCCAGGTAATACTTCCTGGCGAGCCGCTCTGAAAAGGCAGACGACGCACGCCGGGCTGATTTCTTGTTAAGCGCCACACACATTACCCCGCTCGTTGCAAAGTCTAGCCTGTGGACGAAGTGGAAGTCGTGGCGGAGCTTTGGGTTTGCCAAGTCTGGAAAGAGCCCTCGAATGGCACTCTGTAGTGTGTACTGCTAGGGCAAGCCAAAAATGGTAAGCATAGAATCATTTCCTTTCCATTAGTATCTTCTCGGGTTTTTACCTTGTCAGGATCGTTACTGTTGATTACTAGGTCGTATGGTTTTTCCAGGACTACGAAATTGTTACTGTAGCGGAGAATCTTGACCATTCGCTGATCAGGCTGTACAACATTTTTTTCCCGTTTGATTTTAGCATTTATGGGTTATCAAAGGTTTTGGATTATCTGAAGTTTGTGACTGTTTTTATGTTGTTTCAATGGATAAAGCTAACTTTAGACGATAGACAGCTGAAATATTTTAACCAAGATTTCTTAAAGATCAGTAATTTTTAACGTAAAGTAAGACGGTCAAATTTTGCTTCGATGAATTCTACTGTGCCTGAAACACGACTTTTCATTTAATAACGTAACCCTTTGTACGAAAACTAGGTTAAAAATGTAAGGTTATGTCAGTCTTCTACTTGTCTGTGACCTCTCATTAGCGCGTTCGTTTTTTTTCCTTTTGCAATTTGAAGTACGTTTGATCGAAATATACAATTTTTAAATTAAAATACTAATTATCAAATTGGAGAAGCCTTGAAATTATTAAGTTCATATTCGTACCGTGAGCGAGTACGAACCGCCGTCCATTGCAAGTTCGAAACGATTTTCCATTCATTTTCACATGACAGCGTAATCGTGCTGGTCGGATGTTTGAATCGACCGCCGTGAGAAATAGTTTGAGTATGTGAACACCTAGCGCGCACTCGTCGAACACTGCGCCGCCGCGGGACGGGAGGCGGAGAGAGAGAGAGAGAATAGCGCGCGCACCCGTTCTGCGTACATGCACGTTTGCTTATCTGCGTGTTCACATCTACGATTTTCCGAGTTAAAAAAAAAAGTAAAAACGAAAAGTCCGTGTCGTTACGCGAGACGAAGTGAAAATTGTGCGGAAAGTATCTTGGCATCTCGTAAAGAACGACAAATCCGATGATCTCTCGAAGAATCGAAGCGTCCCCTTGATCCAGAGAACAAGTTCGTGCATCTATAAAACGCGCAATGTTTCGTACAAAATTGTCGGTCGATCGCCATGTGCAGGAGCTCTTCAGAAAGGTGAAGGACGAAAACGAGGTAAGTAACCCATGGGGAGAAAGAAAAGAGCGAACCGAGATAAGTGAGGTTAAGACTTTTGGCGCGCGATCAATCGCCGGGGTGCCGGCATATTTTTTCCGTCTCCCACTTTCATGGCGTTAACCTCTCTTTTCACGCGTACTCCCCCCCCCCCCCGCCATTTTTGTCAAGTATCGCGCGCGAATCGCGACTTCGCCGAAATCATTTGTCAAGGTCACCTACAAGCGTATGTTTTCTCGCAGAGAACTCTGAGATGCTACAACATCGCCAAGCTGTATTTCCAAGTGGAGGATTACGAGTCGGCAAGACGCTACGTCTCGTCTTACCTCGAGGTCAAGGCCGATCAGGCAGGGCCCCACAAACTATTGGGCAAGATTTACGAAGCGCTCGGACAAAAAGAATCTGCGTTGTCACAGTACAAACAGTCGTTGGAACTTGAACCCAGGCAGGACGATCTTGTGCTGAAAGGTAAGGATGTACCGCTTTGGTGTTTGTATTTACAACATCTGCTAATACATTAGAAATAGACAAAATCTTGAGCATTCCTTGAATCTTTTCGTTCTACAGTTTGCGAACTCTTGGCTGACATGGAAATTGGACATGACATCAACAGGGTGAAGTACTGGGTAGACAGAGCGGACGAACGGTTCCCTCATCATTCCGTCGTCTTTCAACTCAAGGAGAAGCTCCTGACCATTGACAAACCGAATAATGGTGGTGAAGATCTGGAAGCTCTCATAGCCGGTAAGCTGAATATATCTTCGTTATCGCAGGGAGCGATAATAACAATTGTTTATTGCACAGCTGAACTGTCTGCAAGACCGTCGGACGTAAATCTTCGCGTGAAACTTCTGAAGTATTACGCGGACAAAAGTCGTTTGGAGGATGCTTACAATCACGCAGTGGATGTAGAATCGACTCATACGCACAGAGACAGCATTGCTTGGTACGAAGCGCTCTGCGATCTTTTGACAAAGTGCAAAGAAGGCAGGCAGTCGGAATGGACATATTGGATATTGTACGTCTCGTCATTGGAGAGATACGCGGCTCTCTCGCTCAAGGAACAGGGACACGTCGTCAAGAAAACATTGGCCGAAGCGGCCCAAGCTGTTTTCAAGTAAAGATCACGAATTTCACTGTTCGAAGAAACATTCGGGTTATGTAGTTTAACATTTTTTTCGTACTTTTACGATTCTCTGTGTACATTTGTTCGTTCCTCATTTTGTCCAGTTTGGATCAAGCACTGACCGAAGCGAAGCTTCAGAATTTCCTGAACAATGCAATCCTCGCGGAACACATGTTCAGCCACATGTGGGGCCAATTGCACTTTCATCTCGCTTGCCTATTACTGAGAAAGACGAAACGCGAGCAGGGCAGTTGGAGCGACACGGGAAGACTGTGCGCGCCTCTTTTGTTGGCCGCCATGCATGTACAACCGATCGATCCGACCGCTACTTGGGCTTCGCATCTCAAGGAACCGACGAAATCCCAGATCCAACAGTGGCAGCGGGAAGCTTTCTATAGATGCAGCCAGGCGGGCCACGTGTTGCAAAATTACGCCCGCGACGATCTCAAACGAATGATGGACAAAATCGACAAGTTTTGTGTCGGCTCGTGGCGCGAGCGATTTTATCTGCGAATATTTGTCAGTAAGGCTCACATCGGTACATCGTATTTCGCCAATCACATTGCGCCCAATCCTCCGCTTCGTTTGTGCTCGACTACCGAATTGAAGATGTACGATCAAGGTAACTTTGAGTAGTTTGACGTTACGTAACATTTTTTTTGTTTGCACAACGGATCGAATGGAAAAAATAAAAGATGGTTGAAACGTTTAGTTGCCGAAGAGGTTTGGCCGGCGTCTCTGCATCATCACGTATGGCTCGGAATAGTCAACAACCGAACGAACAGTCGTAACATTCTAGAGGACTGCGGTCCTCGTCCCCATCAGTATTGTCACGTGTTTCCCACCCTTCAACTTTCGGTGTTCAATCTGAGCCAGGCGGCGCCCGACAGCCTTGGCCAACTCGACATCGACGCTTTTCTCAACGCAGCAGGTCAGTGAACGTTTCTTCTTTGTCGAAAAAAAAAGAAATATATAAAATTGATGAACAAAAAAAAACATGGAAAAGGATTCCCGAGCTTCATCGAGGTGGTGAGTGTGCGAAAGTTCATGAATGACCGTCTCGGCCAGATCTTGCACCACACGAATTTATTTTCAGTTTATTTACGAAGCAAAACAAAAAAAGATCAAAATATATTTTATTTGTACGGAATTTATAAGCGAACGATTAAAGATCGACAGTGTTTATCCAGTTGTCGTATCGCAGTCGATCGTCAACATTAAATTTCGTTTAATTTTTTTATTTATACGTGAAGAATCATGTAACGATCTATCCTATTTTTGTCCGGTGGTCGCCACATTGAAATTTATGCACGTGCATACGTCACATATACACTCGTAATTATGTACGTCTTATAATTATCGAATTATCTAATTTTCATTGGTTACGGATGAAGAGCATTACTCGTATGACTGTATACCGTATGATTGTGCAATACAGTTTTGTGCGCCTCTGTGGTTGTTGAGGAACAACAGCGAAGTGGCTTCTTGAGCCCTGACAGACTGCCCACTTTGCCGGCAGACATCACCAATACACTTTGCACCTGTAATCAAGAGAAATGGTTGGTATGCCGCATATCTTTTATAATATTTTTTTTTAATTTTCTTTACTCTTAAGTCATCTTTCATCGTCAACGTCATCGTCGTAGTCATTGTTATTTGTTCGTACGCTTCACAGTGAATCGTAATCGTTTTTATTTATTTATCCACTTATCATTCGTCGTAAACATTATTGATATTATGATTAATTACTTTCGATTCGAACTCATCGATACTCATTAAGAACATCACGTTACCGTCCGTTTTTTTTTATTTTTTATTTCTTCGAATCTCTCGGATGCAATACTCCATCGGAAACGATCGCACGCGTATTTCCTTTATCGACGAAAGTTTCAACCAAATCGGAAACGGACGTAAAGTGACGTTCCACGCAGGGAAAACCTCAACCCAAGAAATTTCAAAAGAAAGCATATATATAAATATATATTTAAAAACGAGAAGCGTTTGTTCAACAAATTAGTCATGAAACGAAAAAAAAATGATATTTGCACAGGTGGTCCTCGGCTTACAAGATTTATCGAAAGCAGGCCGAGATTTGCGGCGATTTGGGTGAAATAAGGCAGGAAATCCAGCGAGGCCTCGAGGTTGTGCGTTGCATCGGGAATCACGGATTGCACCCGGCTATACTGGTCCATCTGGCTCGAATATTTCATCACAGAGTATGAATCAAACACTATTTTTTTCTCTTACACCCTCACTGTTAAACTCTCTTGTGTAAGCGTGTATATATCTTCCTGGTTTTTTGTTTTCTTCTTTGCCGTTACCTTCCACTCGAAGGCCAAACTGCTGCGAGAAAAAGATAAGAATCACAGCGATCTGCCGTTCCTTGAGGCGAGATGCGAACTGTACTGGTCCGCGGTTGTTCCCCTGCTCGAAAGACTGCTCAACAATCAATCGATACGTACGACCAGTACGAAAATGTTTGATTACCAGGGGTAAGTTTGATATTAGAAGCTTTCGTCCATGTGGATGACGAAACTTTTTTTTCTATTTAAAATAGATTTTTTTATATATTTGCCAACCCCACAAGGATTCATGTTATCAAACGTCCAAATACGTCATTCTGAATTTATAGCCAATAGCTTCAGTAGCAACTTCGCTGGTTTTAACTTAAATAAAAACAAAAGTCCCCGACACAATCGCGGACCCTTAAGGGTTTTTGTTCAATGGACGAAATAAGATAATATATTTATTTCAAAAACAAAATCCTCTTGATTGCGCAGAAAGGAGATGAACAACATCGAGCTGACGAACGCCCTCGAGGAGGGGAGATTACTGCTCGCCCAGAGATACATTCGCGACAAGCAACACGAGCAGGCTATCGAGGCTCTGCAAGCCCTCAAATGCCCAGAAGCTTCCTTCATGCAGGGAGAGGTACGTTTCTCTCGTTTCACACTCCCCATTCTTCCTTTCCAAAATCCCTGACGAGAATTCAATTTTCCTTTCTATTATTATTATTACTATCATTACCAATATTATTTTTTGTAAAGATTTACAAGAGTCTGGCGGACGAATTGATGAGCACTTTGCCCAAGGAGAGTCTCACTTCGGCAATGAGATCTCAACACATAGTGATGCTCTCAAAGGCGCGCGGCTGTTATTATCTGACCCTTGATCGTCTCCGAAGTCCAGGAATGAATCCAAAGCATCCCCTTAACTCGGAACTCGGCACGCGGATCGCCGATATTGAGAACGATTTGAAGAGGATCGATCCGGACGAGTGGCAAGGTGGGATATTTTATTTCATATGATTTGTTTTTATTTACTCTAAATATTATACTATTATTTATGATGTAAATAGTATTAATTAATTTATCGTGTTATCATTGTTTTTTTAACTATAATTATAATAGTATTCATCAATTTATACTATTTATAGTACGAACAGTAGTATAAATATTAATAGTGTAAGTGAAAATGAATATTATTATTATTATTATTATTATTATTATTCAGTATTTTATTGTTAATGCTATTTTTATCATTGAATTTTAGAAAATTTTCATTATGATGATTGATACGTTTTTTTTCTTTAGCCAATAGGCACGAGTGCGACGTGATGTCAGAGGAGAGTTATACGTCAGCGCACAGTGGCGATCATCAAGCGACACAGAACAGTTTTACCGGTGTTATTGGGAGTACGATTCACATGCTCGGAACACCCCAAAAAACGTCGGCTCATCGTACGCCCAAGCAAGCAAGCACTCCGTGCCGTCTTCAGCATCACGACGTTCTCGAATTGACGAGGAAGAGCGCAGTGAGTAATGAAACATATTAATCAGTTAATTAAATCTTGCAGTGTTTATTTTATTTTTTTCAACCCTTTTCGTATTGTAACGTGGAAAAATGTCATACTGGTTTGACGTATAACGGCAGCGAGAAATTTTGGAGTTTTCGTGGTAGAAAACTATCGATCAAATTTTTAGAATGGTTTTAACGGAATCGCTTTTCTTTTTCTCATAATGATAAAATCGCCATTGGAAGTTTCTTCCTCGAAGTTCCTTTGTTCAAGAACCTAATTGATGGATGTTTGATTGTTATCGACGCGTGTCGTTAATCAGCAACAGGAAGCACGTCCCAGTCCGGAACGTCTCGACGCCCAGATCCGTCAGTTGATACACTCAAAGGACAACATGATACAAACGATACTGGAGCAAAACAAGATTCTCCTAGAAGCTAACAAGACCCTTGTGGAATCCAGCAAAACAATGAACGAAAAGATCGAGGAGTTGCAGCGCCAATTTGCGAACTTTTGCAAAGAGTCCTCGCAGCAATCCTCGACGAAGCGTAATCGGGCGCGATCAACGACGAGTCACAACAACATTGATGAGGATGTTTACGTGATCGGTGACGAGGATTACGGGGATATGAATTACAGCCAACAGCAGACAGCACCACACCAGCAACAACAGCAATTACCAAATTTGTTTTTGCAACAGCAGAGAAATCCTTATTCCCCGTTGGTTTATCCGCAGGCTGCAGCGGCTGCAGCTGCGGCGGCTTTGCAGGGTTACTATCCGCCTGCTATGCCAGCTTACAACGATCCTCACATGTCATCGTTGTACGGTGGTCCGCGAGTTTTTCAAATGCCCGCTTATTATCCGCGTCCTGGTCTCGATCCGAGTTTAACCGGTATGCCAAAAATGCCGGATAACGTTCAAGGTCTGTTCACCAATCGTATGATGAATCAACTGAGCGATCTCATGCCTCAAACAACAGTGCCAATGCCGGCTCAGCAGCAACAACAACAACAACAACCGCCGCTAATACAACCACCCCTAGCAGCTACTCAGCTCGCGATGCATCTTCAAAACTTCGACGTAACACGCAACGATCCACCGGCCAAAGACACAAGCATCTCGCTCGCTCAACAGCCGACCAAGGATCATCCACCGAGTAGCAGACCACCTCCGGTCAACGTCGTCATCACGACATCCGACACTTTACCAACTGGAGCACCCGCGGTTCAACAACCCCTCAGTGTCACCATACCACCCCAGTATCGAGCCGCTACTTCCTCTTCCCTCGGCCAATCAATCGCGACGACCGGAAATACCGCTGCTGCGCCAGTAGCACCCCACAGCTATCAAATCTCCATGCCTTCAGCCGCCATGATACCAACCACCGTTAATCTACCCCCTCTCTCCACCACCATCACCAACACGATATCCGCGACTGTTGCCGAGCAGGAGAGGAATCAATGCAAAAATACGAGTTTGAGATCTAACTCGAGCACCCACAATTATTCAGGCGAAGGTCCCGAAATCGAGCACGATCCACTCCCCGATTTCGTACCCGTAATTCCTCTACCAGCCGAAGTTCAAGTCACCACTGGGGAGGAAAACGAGGAAGCGCTTTTCTGCGCCCGGGCGAAACTCTATCGATGGTGCGATCGGGAGTGGAAAGAACGGGGCGTCGGTAACGTCAAGTTGCTCAGAAACAACGAGGGCAAAGTAAGGCTCGTAATGAGACGCGAACAAGTACTCAAAATATGCGCCAACCACATGCTCACCAAAGATATGGAACTCACCCGGGTGATGAACAACGAGAATGCCTGGATATGGGTCGCCAATGACTTTGCCGACGAAGAAGTCAAACTCGAGAAATTGTGCATCAAGTTTAAGTACGTCGAGGAGGCACAGGCGTTCAAGGAGAAGTTCGATATCGCCAAAGCTAGCTCGAACGTATCACCGATCAAAAATCAAGAGACGAACGTCGCGTCCACAAAGGTCGAAACGAAAAACGTCAAACACGAACCTTCCAAGAGCGGCACTGTACTCGGTGGTTTCACTTTCACCTCCGAGCCTATAATTCAAGAAACACCCACATTGGAAATAAAGAAAACCGAAGAAACCGCGAAACCTAATCCATTCGCTGATTTCTCGTTCACGAAAGCATCGTCCACCGTAACGAGCAACGAAAATACCGGTCAGTCATCCGGAACTTTCTCGTTCCTCAAAAACGTCACGAACGAGCCGAGAACGAGCGAACCCGCGAAAACGACCTTGAGACGTCCACACGCACCGGCAACCGCGACGGTCGATACTAAGAACGCGACCGGTGAATTACGCGGAACGATAAAGGAGGACAGTGGCGAAGCGGTATTTTACGTGAAACGCGCTAATCTAATGCGAGGCAACGTCGGCTCGGGTTCTTGGAAGAATCGCGGTCTCGGGAACGTTCGTATCCTGGTTGACACGAAAAATGGAAAACCCCGTTTGCACGTGAAGCGAGACGAAAGCGGAAAGATCTTTTGTAATTTCGGGTTCACCGAGAAAACGCAATTCTCGTTGCTCTCGGGAACTGACAGCGTTGTCACCTGGTGCATACCGGAAAGCGCGAAAACTGGAAAAACGGAGAATCTGGCTTGTCTCTTCGAGAGCGCTGAAATGGCGACGCAATTTCAGGATGTACTCGGTTCGATTCAACGACGCATGAAGAACGATCGAATAATGTCTGATTGTATGCGTCACGAGGGCAAAATTCTTCGTTTGATCGAACCAACGAGAACGAAGGAGGAGAAATCTTTATCGGAAATGTTCAAACCACCGAGCGGTTCTTGGGAATGCACTTCGTGTTACACTCGCAACGATTCCAACGCGCAAAAGTGCGTAGCCTGTCAGGAACCAGCGCCATCAACGAACCCTCCAGCAACTGTAACCAGCAAACCTCCCGCGAAGAATACCAACGAGCCCGATCTCTGGAATCAGTTCAAACCCAAACCCGACTCGTGGGAATGCCCGAGTTGCTACATACGCAACAGCAAGGACAATTGTTACTGCGTGGCTTGCGACACCGCGCGGGATCCTTCAATGCCACCCAAACCAAAAACTTCGGGTTTCAATCTGAAGGAAACGCCCCGAGAATCTACCGGCTTTAGTTTCGGTATACCGAAAACGGAAACGTCAACGAAAGAACCAAATCAATCGCAGACGACCAGCATCATCGAGCCCAACAAAACTCTATCGTTCGGTATCCCCCAAACGGTCACGAAAGAGGCGGCAGCTGGCGGTTTCACTTTCAAAATGGCGAACCACGAAAACGACAAAACGTCAGATGCCAAGCCGATATTCGGAACGAAGATTTCGACGTCGAACGCGAATTTCGTTTTCGGTGTGCAGCAGAGACCCGTCACTCCTGAGGCCAATAGAACGACCTCTGGTGTGACCTTCGGGTCACCCGGCAAATCGTTCGACTTTCAATTCTCGGCGAAATCACCGGCCAAGTCGCCAGGCGGCGGTCAAGGTGACGCGAGCGAAGACGAAGTCGCGGAGAGCGAGGACGTTTATTTCACTCCTGTTATACCTCTGCCGGACAAGATCGAGGTCAAAACTGGCGAGGAGGATGAGGAAGTCGTTTACGCTCATAGAGCCAAGTTATTCCGTTACGATTCGAACACTAAAGAGTGGAAAGAACGAGGACTCGGTGATATAAAAATACTGCGCAATCCAGAAACGAGAAAATTGCGGTTCCTCATGCGGCGCGATCAAACCCTCAAACTCTGCCTCAATCATCTCCTCAATCGGGAACTCGAGATCAAGCCCAAAGACGATAAAACTTGGATGTGGAACGCTGCCGATTACAGCGAAGGCGACATCGAGTATCTTCATTTGGCTTGTCGCTTCAAAAATTCCCAAATCGCTAATGAGTTCAAAAAACATATCGACGATGCTCTCGCTGAAGCGACTACACCGCCGAACCAAGATACCAAGAAAGAAACGAACGAGAAAACTACCCAAGATCCTGCCGCACTTCAGGAAGTCCAAGTCGTTTACGAAGTCAAAGCGACCGCCGAAGAGAAACAAGCCGCTCTTAAACTCAAACTCCCTGAGAACTTTTACGCTTACAAACTCAAGGAGGATTGCCCGGGCTGTCGAGGATGCCGAGAACCGGAAACGCCTTTATTCCAGGTACGGAAATACCCGATTTGTTTGATTACTTTCGCTGTCTTTTTTAATTCAAATATAAAATCGTACTTTTTTACATTTTAAAGTTCATTTATTCTAATAAAATAGTGTGAAAATGAAATGAGGTATTATTCAAAAATGAATTCAATTGTATGATTGAAAAATAATATTGATGAATTTGTAATTGATAACTTGTCAAAATAATTTTGTAATTGAATTATTTTGGAAAATCGAGAGAGGAAAGTGAGTAATAGTTTTGAAAAATGGATCATTTTGAAAATTTGATTATTCAATTTCCGGTTGCTGCTACTTTAGATTCGCAGCGTTCGTTGCTACATTTTTCAAAAACAAAAATCACAAAAGTGATTGACTTGCATGATCGTTTTATTTTCGCCGAAGCTTTTCCGATATGAGGAAGCGATTCTAGAAGAATGAAATAGTTCGGGGGAAATTTTATGAAACGAAGCGCAAGAAATATTTGAATAGGATTTTGAACGCCCAAAATGTTTTTTTTTGTAAACATTGTATCATCGATAAGCAGGGTGAGACGAAGAAGACTGACTCTCATACGCCGATCGTCGTGACAATCGCGCCGCCGAAGTTGAGCCTTGCGAAGCATCCCGAAACAACGAGTGCCACCGAAACAACGACTACGCAGCCAAAAACGAGCGCCGCTTCAGTCTTCGGTCAGCCCAGCGAGGAAACGAATAAATTTGGAAGCGGAAGTAGCAAGGGTTTCACGTTCGGTCCTCCGTCGAGCGACAAGACAAGCATGTTTTCGAGCTCCACTACGAGTCAGCGGAAGTCTATTTTCGACGAGAATATGTTCGTTGCCGAAAACTTGAGCATTTGCAGTCCGTCGAGTAAGCAAACTGGTGTAACGGAAGAAACATCGAGCAATCAGGAGCGTCAACCGTTCGGAAGAATACAGACACACTTTGGAACGTCGAGTACATCGACCGGCGGCCAACCATCGATATTCGGTTCCTCAGTGAGTTCCGAAATTTCACTATTCGGTGGAAACGCGACAAGCGCGAAAGCAACGAGCGAACAAGCCAAAGAACCGGAAACTTCGCTTGGAAGCGCATCGAGTGCGTCCACTGTGCAATCATCGATATTCGGTACCTCGGCGAGTCCGGGAATTTCTTTATTCGGTGGAAACGCGACAAGCACCAAAACATCGAGCGAATTATCCAAAGATACTGAAAGTACGGCACCACCGCCGTTCGAAAATTTGTTCGGCGGTACCGCGAAGAGTTCTACAGCCACCCCGATTTTCGGATCAAGTGCAACGACGCACTTTGGCTCGACGAGTTTCGGGGGCGTCGCTAGTGCCACCGGCACCGGTGCGAACTCGATTTTCGGCGGTCAAAGCGCGACACACACGTTCGGCAGTTCCAACACTTTGACGAATATGTTCGACAACGCTGGGCCAAAACCAACGTTCGCACCACGCACTTCGACGATCGTCAGTTCCGAAGCGTCCAAGGAGAACGAGGAGGCGAGCAAGAAAGAAACGAGCGATGATAAGAACGACGTCATGTTGTATCTACCGGTGACCAGCTCGGTAACCTTCTCCCAACTGGCGGCCCAAACACCAGCAACGACCTTCAAGAAAGATCCGAATTTCTCGTTCGCTGGTGCCGGACAATCGGTTTTCGAAAGACCCGTAGCGAGTCCATCAGTAACAAAGAATTCGTTCGGGGCCAAAAGCCCGAAAGCCACTAGCAAAACCGAGGACGGAGATAACGAAGATGCCTCGGAAAACGACGATCCCAACGCCGAACATGATCCTCACTTCGAACCCATCGTTCCTCTACCCGACGCGATCGAAGTTCGAACCGGCGAGGAAGACGAGGAAAAACTCTTCGGCGAACGCGCTAAACTGTACAGATACGAAGCTGAAACAAAGGAATGGAAGGAACGTGGAACCGGGGAAATGAAATTGTTGCATCACGCTGCTCAAGGCACTTACAGGCTACTTTTGCGTCGCGAACAAGTATACAAAGTCGTTTGCAATCTTTTGGTTACCTCTGAATTGGAACTTAGACCGTTGCTCAGTTCCGATAGAGCCTGGATGTGGGCTGGATATAATCACGCCGAGGAACCTTACGCCATCGAAGAACTCGCTGTAAAATTCAAAAATCCTCAACTCGCGATTAAGTTCAAAGAAGCCGTGGAGAAAGCCAGAGAAGACGTCAAGGAACGCCAAGCTAGCGGACAAGGTCGGTTTTTCCTTTTATCGTTATTACTGTCGTTTGAATATCCAATGAAGATTCACCATTTTAACGTTTTGTGACGCCCACAGTCGTTACCATCACCGAAGTCGACGCCAACGAGTGTTACGGCGAAGAACAGGAAGAGGAGGAAGTCGACGACGAGGAAGAGGAGGAGGATGAAGAGGACGATGAACATTCAATGATATTCGCCGGCGGCGCTGATCTACTCGTCCTTCAGGACAACGTTTGGAAACCTCTCGGTACTGGCGTTCTAAAGATTGTTTACGACTCGGAAATCTACGGGGCGAAGATAATCGTTGAAGCCGATGACACAGGCGAAATTTTGAGCAACACCGTCATCAGCATGGAAACTACGATGGAGGTAAATTTATATCACTTCTTTATCGTTCGCTTCTAATCGTACATCCTTTATTTACTACAAGTTTTAAAAAATAAGGCGACTTTTTATTTTTGTCGAAAAATATTCACCAGTATCTACTTTGTATCATTCAAAACAAAACCCCTGAGATATAACACTCTTTAAAAATTAGTGTTTTATAAAAATAAACCTTTTTAAGGTGTCAAAATATTTTATAACATATTTTAATTGTTCAATCACAAATTAATATAATTAATTATTCAACACTTTGTTAAAATATAATTTAACATGCTACAACTTATTTTAACACCTCGAAAAGAGAATTCCAAAAAATGCCTTCTCAATTCCTTCTCTCTTCTAATATCAACGTGCCCTTCAAACTTCACGATCCTACTTTTGGTCGTTTTGGTTACATTCTTTATCTTCATTATATTTTTAATTTTTATTATAATTTGAGATTATTGTTTTACAACGTTACACACTCGCACCGGCAAAAATACAAAAGAGTTAATGATCTCGCATCCTCGACGATGCATCGTTCACGAGATTTTGTTATTTTCTCCCGGCAGATAAATCAAGAAGCTTGTATATGGACTGCGATCGACGAGGTCCCAAATCCACCGGTGCGACGTTCCCTCAAAGCGGTTTTCGCTATACCCGAGTTAGCTCAAGACATGTACATTAATTTCCAAGACGTGAGTATATTCACCAAACTTCTTTTCTCATTCCCTCAGTCAATAAATACATCAATTCAAAGGGAGTGGTCTAACCAAGAATTTACTTTTATCTTTGCAGGGTCAGGAATACGCGAAACAAGCTGACATCAGCGAAGCTTCGTATTACGATCCGAGAATCGAATAGGCCCAATTACATGATGCGAAAGAGACGGAGAAAAATTCGCGACGACGAGAAGTAACCAAAAGATTGCAAAACTTCCGAATACCGTTGAGTCTAACCATTGGATCTGAAAAAAAATTATTTTTTCTCTCTCTCTCTCTTCCTTTCTCTTTTTGGTCCAACTATGTATAAATACGTTTTTTATTTTGCCTCAACGACCCGAGTTTATCAACCTCAACGGTGATCATCGTCTTTAAAAAAAAAAGAACTGCGATAAACCCGAAGGTCACTCGCATCTTATCGATCCTCATTACGTTGCAATTTTTTTTCTTGCATACGTACGATTCCGAATTATTGTGAACAGGCCGATCTCGAATTTCGACCAGGGTGGTGAGGGGGGTGGGAGGCCGTGGGTAAAACGAGGAGACTTTAGAAATTCAATATTTACGCAATGAAATAACAAAAACTAGAAAAGACACGTAAATTCGTTCCAGTGTAACCGCTCGATCCGGAAACATCTTTGCCGTTTCGAAGCTTTTATATCCCGCGGCAATCGCCGATACGAAAAGAAAAAATTGAAGGTGATAAAATGAGAAAGAGGAAGAAAACCAGAACGCCTAGGACAAAAATCGTTTTCGATTTTTACGTTTGTTTCTTTTTCTCGTTTTTTTTTTTTTCATCTTTTTTTCTTATCGATTGAGAAAACCCGCAAACTCTCGGGCGTATTTTTCTGTTTTCTTCTTTTCTTTTTTTGAAAAGTGAATATTTATTAACTAGACTTTAACGAGGAGAAACAATGAAACGAAAAATAAAAATGTGATTTCGAGAACCGATACGAAACGGGCGGTTTCTGATTGTTTCGGTCCCACCAATGTGACACTCCGATCAATCCTCACTGTACGTTCATCCTTGACACGTCCATACACAATCTCTTTCGATTTGAAATATCAAGATTTTAAATCCAGCGGATGGAGAAACTTATCAACCCAATAATTTGTCATTTGAGGCATTCTACTTTAAAAGTGAAAAAAAAAGGATTTTTTTGCTTTTATCCAAAAGCAAATGTATTCAAGAATATTATCTCAAAATGATGCGTGCGTCGCTGATTAATCGTAAGTTTGTGTGTTTTCTAGATTGTTTGTGCGTGTTGTACATTAAAAATTCTAAGTTCAGTCGGTTGCTAGAGATACATCTAACCGAAAATATCCAAATTTTTCTGTTTTAGATGACGCATTTTTGAAATTTCAACACCAGCGGAGATCCACCAACTAATCGAGGAAAACAAACCCAAACGAACCTGAATAGTCTTTTTGTATGTTAAAAATGCACATAAAATATAATAAAAACGTTTTTAACGTATATCAAGAGTTTGTTAATCCTAACAAACCCTGCAAGAATGTCTCTCCATTCGCAATCTCAGAAAATATTCATAAACGAGCACGCAAAGTAAAATCCTGGATTGAGAAAAACCCGAAAAAAACTTTACGTAACGATGATCCACCTTTGAAAAACACAATGGACAATAATTGTCGCAATCGAATTGGAGTTTCATGATGCAACGTGTCAAAGTGTAAATTCCAAGTGCCGTATACTTGGATCCGTTCGCCCTACCCCGAAAGCCTTAATTCCCACCACAAACGGACCTAGACACGAGGCGATGACGTAGCCACCGTGCCCTCGTGGACTTTGAGCCGCGTGCCGGTTGCCTTCGTGTGGGAGCACGTACGTGTGAAACTTTTTCTTATTCGCGACCGGCTCGTGAGCGAGTGTGATCGACTCTCCTTGGAGCTGCCACAGAGTATCAACGGAAACATGTCGGTCGCTACTAAAGGTGATTACCGAGGAAACGATTTTTCATATATTTTCTTTATTTTTGATTATTAATATTTTTCGATCACTTTTGTTTGGGTTATTTGAATTGATTGGCGATTTTGAAAAAAAAAAAACAAACAAACAGTTCGACGAATATTTATCGATTCTTTCTTTTTGTGAAATTACATGATTGTTAGCTAATAGTTGTTCTCTTTTTTGGTTCTTTTCCGTAGGTATTTTTATCGTCGCCGCGAAACGAACGCCCTTCGGAAAAATGGGCGGTATGTTCGTAAACAAAAGTGCGACGGATCTCTCGGTTATCGCGTCGAACGCCGCGATCAAAGACGCCGGAATTGCACCCGAAAAAATAGATCACGTAGTCTTCGGCAATGTCATGAGCGTGAGTATTTGATATAAAAAAAATCGACGATTGTTCATTGTAAATTGCGTTTTTTACATTTTTATATATTTATTTCATCTCTCTCGTCGATTACGTACTTCGTCGTTTTTCAATTACCACGATACTAGCTGTTAACTTTTCGTAAATTTAGTTTTTAAATATTATGCAAAACGCTTAAGTTGAATACTTTAACGATTGCACGGTCTGCGCGGATTTATGGGACTGTCTGCATTTGCATGTGAAATTTGGCACTCGGGTTGCTTGAGGAAATTTAATACGAATTTTGTAAGTTTCGTTTATTTCGGGAATTACGAAATAGTATAAATTTGCATTCGACGAATTTTTTCGTGAAGTTTACCTTGAATTAGCAAATTTGATTTACTTCATGAATGATGAAGTAGTAAAGATATGAAATCGGCTCATCCATCAAATATGAGTTTAAGTATTCAATAGTCCGCTTACAACCGGACTTTGGCCTGCGCTATATTTTTCTCCAAAGTATTACATCTAAAGAGTATAATTTTTGAATTACTATTGGCGATGTGAAAAATCATCAAATATGTATTTTTTTCAATATTTCAATATTCCAGTCTTCTTTTATTCATTGACCACATAACGATTTTTGTACCGGGTTCCCATTTTCTTTTTTTTTTTTTATGGATTGAAATTTTGTACGCAATTTGGAATGTGTGAAAAGCGTTTCTCCATTTTCGTTTTCGACTATTCAACAGTTGACCTCACCTGATGGCATTTATTTGCCGCGTCACGTGCTTCTCAAATGCGGGATACCATTGGAAAGGCCAGCCCTTGGTGTCAACAGACTTTGCGGTACCGGATTCCAGTCGGTCGTGAACGCAGCTCAGAGCATCTCGAACGGTGAATCTCGGATAGTGCTCGCCGGTGGTGTTGAGAACATGAGCCAAACACCGTTCGTCGTGAGAAACGTAAGATTCGGAACGACGCTCGGTCAAAAGTTCGAATTCGAGGATGCTCTGTGGGTCGGTTTGTCCGACACTTATTGCGGTCTCCCAATGGCAATGACGGCTGAAAAATTGGGCGCGAAATACGGCGTGACGAGGGAAGAGGTCGACGCGTATGCACTTCGGAGCCAACAGCTTTGGAAAGCTGGTAATCCAATCCTCAACATTGTTCTTTTCTTTGCTTTCCATCCTGAAAGGGAAAACGTTATTTTTTTCTTTGGGTTTCCAACCTGGAAAGCAAAAAACTGATTTCTTCCGCTTTCTAACTTAGTAGACAAAAACCTTTGGTGAAGAAATAACTAAAAAATGGGATATGGTGGTTTTCAGCGAACGATGCCGGTCGTTTCAAAGCCGAAATGGCGCCTGTCGCTATGAAAGTGAAGAAACAAGAAGTCCAAGTGGACGTGGACGAGCATCCGCGACCGCAGACCCAAATCGGCGATCTCAACAAACTGAGGTCGTTGTTCCAGAAGGACGGTCTCGTAACTGCCGGCACTGCATCCGTAATTCCCAATTTCATATCCAACAGCATTTAATTCCATTCATTTGTGTTTGGCAGAATTTTCGGTTTTTCAAATGGAAAGCTCATAGGGATTTTTTTTGGGTTATTCAGGGTGTGAGTGACGGAGCAGGCGCGATTATCGTCGCCAGTGAGGAAGCCTGTAAAGCAGAGGGCCTCAAGCCACTCGCTCGTCTCGTCGGTTACAGCACGGCCGGTGTTGATCCGAGCATCATGGGAATCGGGCCAGCTCCAGCGATCAAGAATCTCTTGAAGGTCACTGGAAAAAGCTTGAACGATATGGAAATGATCGAGGTGCTACTTTTACTAATTGACAAGCCTAGTGTTATCGTTATCATTGAAGTTGTCCGATTCGATCTAAATCCAACATATGCGTTACGATTGATTTATTTATTGTTCTAGATAAACGAAGCTTTCGGTGCTCAGACGATCGCTTGCGCCAAAGAACTCAAACTGGACGTGTCGAAGCTAAACGTCAACGGTGGTGCCATCGCACTTGGACATCCCCTCGGTGCTTCCGGTTCAAGGATCACCGCTCATCTCGTTCACGAACTCAAGTGAGTCTGGAAAGCAAAACAAAAAAAAAGCCTTTTCCCCACTATGTGCCCTTTCTTTTTGCTTTCTTTCCGTATTTTGTTTTTCTCATTTTCATTGTTTTCTTTTTTCCTCGTGTCGTAGACGAAGAAACGCCGGGAAGTTTGCGATTGGATCAGCTTGCATCGGCGGTGGTCAGGGTATAGCACTGATGCTCGAAGCAGTTTGAACAGAGTCGTGATCAAAAGTGATCAGACGCACCAACATCGGTCTCAGTTTTCTTGCTGCGCCCCGCACTCGTCCGTAACTCTTTATCATCGTTATCATTGTTATTATTATTATTATCGACGTTATTATTATCCTTACAACGGTTATTACTATTTTTATCAACAATTTCCGGAGTCTCTGTGATGATGCAAACGCAACGATGTAAATAAAGCGATTTATTCGCGCTTTTCAAAGTCCTTCACGGTCTTGCTACGAATGACACGGTTACCAATTACTTTACGCATTTATTTATAAGAAAGCTTTTTAAGGTTAGGTAAACTCTTAAACTTGTCAGTCGTCGTTGGTCGTTGAACTCTGAAGAACAGTGAACAACGAGTAAGACATTCGGAGGATCTGAAATATTGAATTGCTTTCAAATCAAACAAACCCAAACATATTTTTATGTACGATAAGATGAAGAAAAAGTTGCAGATTCCGAACTTTAATGCAGCTGGATGTGAGTTAGGAAATTTGACTTTTTTTGTCTATTATCTATGACGTTTTCATAGGTTACGTAACTACGTAAAAATAACGTGTTGCTTCGATATAAACTCACCGACGTGAAAGTTTCGAGGGAAAGGATCATAATTTTGCCAGCGGTGAGAACGAGAGGTCTTCGAGAGCGTATCATAAGGATTCTGAGCGTGCTTCTGTAACTCTTGTCAAACCTCCACCATTGACCGGAATAAGCCGCGAGGCAAACGCTCTCACTCTGCGTCACGTATTATTATCTTCAATTTTATTATTCCGTTTGTTTTCCGAAAATTATTAACTGTGCGAAAAGTTTAATCTTTTCGATTTCTTTTTCAGATGACACTCACGTGCAGCGCCAATTCGTTGCCGTGCCAGCAATAAATGAATATTTGAAATACCATGCCACACAAATAGAGCACCGTGCCGAGGATTTCCGCCGGAACGAATTCGCTCATCCGAGACAGATGGAACGCGGTCAGGCATATTATCGCGCAATTTACGAAACACTGAAACAGGATCGACGTACCAAATATCTCCTGTATTTCCTTTTTGAAGCTAAAAGAAAAAAAAACAATTGGAAGAGAAAAACGTAGGTATTAGGGTGTCCCTTATTTTTCTCATAATCAATATCGGTAATTATGCAAATTTCGGGCGTCACCCCAATTTTGGCGGGTTATTTTTTTTTGCCATAAATTATTTTAATTAATCACCACTAGGGATTGAGCCGGCGGAGGCTGACATTTTCAATTATTAAAACCAAACAACCTTAATGATTTCCATGAGTTATGAGGTTGTTTGGGTTTGTTCGCGTATATTCTGGAATGCTCATTTCGTTCAAAAATTCGGCTCATTTCGACGTATACGAAAGTGCCCTATTTTATTACATTTTTCGACAAACTTCAAAATCCCATAACTTGTGGGAACTGTTAAAAATATCGGCTTCCACAGACTAAGTATCACTAGTAGTGACTAATTAAAACAATTTATAACAAAAACACAAAGCTGATGCCAAAATTAGGGTCGCGCTCGACATCTGTGTAATTACCTCAATATCGTTTAAAGACGTATAATTCTCACTAAATAATAGCTTTGTTGTGCTGTACACAGGATTTCAATTTTTCGTGCGCTTTCTCATTCCACTTAGCGTTTTCGCTTTCCGGATCACCAGCTTTCGGGTCGTCATTGTCATCACCGATCGTGCGTACATTTCTCTTGAGTATCTCGAGTTGGCAGCAAGCAACGCACATGAAATTCGTTACAAGAGTATCAAGAGCAACGTTGTGACAGCAGAGTATCATTTCACCCAATATCTGCTGTACGCAGGTCAACTCGAAGTTTGGACTTTTGGTGACGTTGTAAGGATACCAACTCTCGACCGGTAACCGTCTCTCGCCGTTTTTAGCAATATCGATCACCGATGCCAGCGTCCAACAGCATATCGATACACCGCCCAAACTCTGATACGTCGCGTGATGAATGATCCCACGCCACGTGTAACTCGACATTATCCTCTCGTGGAAGACGTTGTAACGCGAGAATATCTCACCGTCCACTACTTCAACGAGAGATCTTATGCGATCGTGACGAACGAGAAGTACCATCATCTTGTAAGCGTTTCCAGTATTGGTCATCAGCAAAAACGAGCCTGCTATCATACGCTCAACGTCGCCCCATACGGATATCATAAACGCCAATTGAACGAACAGATATACCGCTATAATCGTAATAATACAAATTACAAATTGTAGCATCCCATCAAAAAATTGTAGCACGCGATCGAAAGAAATTCGATTTTTGGACAGGCACATATCCGTGTTAAAGATTTTTATTTTTACGGAATCTCTTTTTTTTCGCTTCTGTCTCGAGACTTGAGTTGTGTGATAAGATTATCTTATCTGAAGTCGAAAAAACCCGAAATGTTAAGGGCGACTTGCTGGACCGAGTCGACCACAAACTTTTTGTTTTCCAATCCCCGAAACTCACTCTTTTCAACGTTTACTCGGATGTGTGCTTAAAGCAAGATTCTACTTTGATAAAATGCAAAGATGAAACATAATTGTTTTCTGGAACGGTCGGAATCCATTTTAGTGGTACGAGCTTCACTGATTTGTCGTAAATTAATGTTTCTTTTGTGTTTTCTTCTTTTCCAAAGTACTTTGAACGCGTTTGTCTCTAAACTACATTTTTAAAGCTTCATGCTAAAATTTCCGAAACTACGGAACAGATTATTTCGAAATTTTGACCATGTATTCTGCACGTATAGCAATCGACTGAACTAGAATTATTACAAAATTTGATTTTTACTACTTTTTTGTCAGAAGTAGTGAAAAACCGTGGAATATTTTTTCTTCCTTCCTTCTCCCAAAGTAGAATCTCGCTTTGAAAAAAACCCCGAAGAAAAAATATCCAATACCGAAAAAAAAAAACGTGCGAACGGAAACAAAGAAAAAAAGAATGAAAAACCGTATTCTTCCCTATAACGAGGCTGAAGCACAAAAAAGCATAGACGAGATATAACTTTCGCAGATTGGCTTGCGGCGGTGGCCAATTTCCCATGTAACTCAACAGCTTCAGGCTTATTTTCAAGTTCTTGTTCGGCTCAATCCGGGGAAAACGTTTCTTCGCGAAATACCGGTCGCGCCGCTCTTTCATCGTTGTCTACACGACGGGAGCGGCGTCGACAGAAAACGAAATTATTACGGAGAAATTGAATGATTCGTATAGATTTTCATCGTTCACCCACTCAGAGTTCATCGTACTCGAAATAACCGTGCAATTTTCAATGCGACGAAGGATCTAATTACACCCGAGTATAATTTCACTTCCGGTTTGTATTTCCCGAGTGAATATCGTAATTGCACAGTCGCAAACGTTTGGGGCGGAATTTACCCTCGCGTAAATGTACCCTAGCGATGTCATACGAGAAAATATTTATTGATTTGGAATATTTCATATCGAAGTAATTGCAGGTTGGAGTTTGATTATACAGGATGAACCGTGTAAAGCACGATATACTCAGAATTGAATTGTTTTCGGATTGTGCATCGAGAATTGCAACGTTGCATTATTGAAGATCATACGTCGCGACGAGAAGTGCAAAGTAATAATTCTCAGAGTGAAACAGTCCTTGATAGCGAAACTGAGCTATCATTGTTTTTTTCGCTTTTTAATTCTTATCTTCCGCATGGACGAAACTTTGTACCGATGAAACGCTCGTTGTTTTAGATACTTCAGTGGAAATATTGAGAGAAGATCGTACGGATAATCAATGAGTGTGAAACCGAATAAAACTCGGTATCTTATCAACTCCGATTATTCAACGATTCTGCGTCACTCCGTTACATGAGTGAGTCCTAACCTTCTTTGATTAACGTAACTAATACTTGGTTGATATTTCAACGCAAGAGAATTTACAGATAGACGGATATGAAGAAAATTATTTCATGAACAGATATGTCCGGGTTAGTTTTTTTTATAAAGATAAACTCAATCGATGGATTATTATTTTTAACGCTATTCAAAGAAAGAATGGATTGGCGTATATTTGTATGGTCTTTGGAATTAATAATCAATAATTGTAATTAATTTGGATCAGTTATTTTTTTTCAATTGGAATTAATTGAAATTTATTACATATATGTATTTGACGTTGGTCAGGATTAATGCCAAACGTGTATTTCACATTAATTACAATTAGTGGAGGGAGGGGGTAATATGCTCCCACGTTGAATCCGCTCGCTATCGCATACTATCGTTGTCGCTGGTACCTAGTATTACTATTCATATCATTATCACCATAAGCCTTGGGTCTGTCCGTTTCGACCACGCTCTTCGGCCCCCTCCATTTCTTCCGCGGGACAAAGATTCCATCTCGTATCCCCACCGACAGTGCCGTCAAGAAGCGTGTCAGTGTAACGTCGCAGTATCGCGATGCTCTGAAATTTTAACGCTCGGTCGTTCTCGATGTTGCACTGATAATATATCTCTTTTATATTCCGCGAAAAATTGTGCTTCGATGGTGTAAACGTTGTGTCAGCTTTTCTTTTGTTCCGTTCGATCGGTTTTTTTTTTTTCGTGAAACGTCGTAGTTCGAATCCAGCGTTGATTCAGTTGCGTCGAGTCACGAGTGCACCGTCCTTTCTTCGTTTCGTTGGAACGAATGTAAACAGAAGTGAACTGTGTTTACATTTACGGAGCTGTGATTGTGCGGCGAAATAGGACAATCAGAAAAAAAACAAACAAGGCTCGTGTGTGGCTGCCAAAAAAAAAAAAACAATACACGTCTGTGACCGTGCGAACTTCGAACGATCGCTTTCGATTTACAAACGTACGCGAGTGCAGTGATTTTTCGTCGATATTTCTATTATTATTTTTCCTTTTTACAATAATAATAATTATCGTTACCGTAAAAAGGAAAGATAATAACAGAACAAATATTTATTGAATGTCCGATATTTATGAATTACTAATAATAATTATTATTGTTATTATTGTTATTATTTCATAAATATCGAACTTTAAATAAATGTTTGTGTTCGATATATTTAGCAGTTTGAAAAACAGGAATTAGGAAGTGTTAAAATGTCTGGAAATTCGAAGCTCGCGGTGAGCAAAGATTTGCCGGACATAGAGGTCAGTGCGATATGCTTTTGTAATCAGTTTATTTTTTTTGTTGACGTTTCTATATTTTCGGTATATTTTTGTTCTGCCTCTCTATGTTTTGTTTTTCAAAATATTTGTTTGGCTCTTGCCTTTCCCTTTTTATTCCTAAGTTTTTTTGTTTTTCTTTTTCTTTAGTTTTGTTTGCATTTCTCCCTTACTTTAACTTTGCGGATATACCTGAGTTGATCATCTGAAGCTATGTTTTTTCAATTCTTCTTCAGAATCTCCTGAATCTCAATCCGAGAACGAAGGAATTTACCAATTTAGTACCGTCGGCTCTTACCAAGCAGGCGAAACGTCTCTGGAAGAGGAATCCCGGAGCGAAATGCGACGTAAGTTTGAAAAACTGTTATCGGATCGATTTGTCTATTTCTCGATTTGTCTAACCACGAAGCTGGAGAATTTTTAATTAATTATTTGTTTTTTAAAATTTTCTTATAATTGCCACTGCATCGCAGAGCTGCGTTCCATTGACGAACAATTTCGACGACGTGAAACATACGACCCTGAGCGAACGGGGTGCCCTGAGAGAGGCGTCGAGATGTCTGAAATGCGCGGATGCCCCGTGCCAAAAATCGTGCCCGACTCAGCTGGACATAAAGTCCTTTATAACCTCGATATCGAACAAAAATTATTATGGCGCAGCCAAGGCTATTCTGTCAGACAATCCGCTTGGCTTGACCTGCGGTATGGTATGTCCAACGAGCGATCTCTGCGTCGGTGGATGCAACTTGGCCGCTGTCGAAGAGGGTCCCATCAACATCGGCGGTCTTCAACACTTTGCCACTGACGTGAGATCATCTTTTTTATCTCTATCGTTAAGGAATCAATTTGTGTTGTTTTTCTTGCACGAAGGGAACATTATACAGAAAACTGAGCTATATATATGTATATATATAAAGGATGTCCCTCGATGGAATCCGTTAAATCGTCAAAAAACCGTTCAACCCTGTTACCTACGCGTATCAAAACCTTCTTTGTCCAAAAGTAAATTAACAATCAGTTTTTTTTTATTCTAAAATAGTTGTGATGGTTTATCCAATCGAAAATTCTCTGCTGATTACGAATATCATTGAATTTTCGTCAAAATTCATACATACAGCAAAAAAAATCGTATTTTTAGCAGTTTTTTACGATTTTTTCATTGAAATTTTAGGTTTTGGGAGAAATAAATCGCATATTCGTGCTCAGGGGATCAAATTACATCGAAATGGATCAATAAAAAAAGTATTAAAAATCCAAAATTTTTTTGCATTTTTGAGGGAAACAAGTTTTTTTACTAAATCATTGATAACTTTTTTTCCTTTAGGAGTGGGCACTCCACTCTGTGCTCGATCTCTTCGGTATGATTTTCTCTTCAAAATGCTTTTTTAATCATTAGAATCCGATGGTTTTTCGATTTTTGGCAGAATTTCAAAGTTGGAC
>JAPYZI010000998.1:0-42848 GCA_030523105.1 Ophioninae sp. A BG-2022a | reverse complement strand
TGAAATTCTGCCAAAAATCGAAAAATCATCGGACATTAATGATTAAAAAAGCATTTTGAAGGGAAAATCATACCGAAGAGATTGAGCGCAAAGTGGAGTTCCAAATCCTAAAGGGAAAAAAGTTATCGACGATTTAGTGAAAAAATGTATTTTGCCCAAAAATCGAAAAAAATTTTTGATTTTTAATATTTTTTTAATAGGTCCTTTACGATGTAATTTGGTCCCCTGAACACGAATATACCATTCATTTCCCCAAAAACCCAAAATTTCAATGAAAAAATCGCAAAAAACTCGTAAAAACACGATTTTTTTTGATAAAACGAGACAAAACGGGTATTGATGAATGAACCAATTAGTTTTCGAACGAGAATAACAAAGTCAAAGCATCTTTTGAACAAACCAAATCGATATTTCTGGACGTAATTTGCCCAGCCACCCTGTATATACGCAGATTGTTATAGTTCGAAGCTGAAAAGCGAGATGAACGCTGGGGGTCCTCTCGTCCCAGCAACGAGGGAAACTTTAAACCTGATTCTGAAGTTTGTGGTTCTCGGGTACGTCTTTACCCGATCGTCTTCTCTTTCCAGTGTTCTTGTCGCCTGCCACGGTGGAGAAATTGTCTCTGGCCCGTCCCAGCCAAGAAACGTCACTTCGGTGACTAAATATAAACGAGACGGGACCGATACCGATACGATCGTTCGGTCGTCCGATTAATTATGATTTTTGTGTACGAACGGGCGAGTCAATAAAATAGACGAGCCATTCGCGGGATTGGTAATATCCGGTGGCAGCCAGGCTCGATTCTGTCAACCTTAAAATTCCGGAGACAAATGACGATATCCGGTGAGCAGGTGTTCGTGTATTTTTCGGGGGTTTGGAGGGAATTAAAAAGTTTCGTAACAGATAAGATGGAAAAAATTGTGTTGAACCATTTTTTGTTGACCAATGAATTATGACAATTTAATATATATTTTTTTTATCGGAATTTCATAGAAATCAATTTTCGTCGTCCGCGGAATGATTATTGAATTGCTTATTTTATTTAATATCTATAGGGTTAACTATTTAATATCATAATTCCTAAAATCTTTAATACTGAATTTCGTTTTTTTATTCGTGAATGACGAAATAATAAAATTTAAAAAATACTAAATAATAAAAGAATAAACAATAATAAATCAAATTGAATGTTATTTTATTTATTTATAGAGACGTTCAATAATTTTCCTCATTGAAATCTTCTTTGCACTCGTCGGGAATAAAAATCGTTCGGTCCTCGAGACCGATCGGAGTCACTCGGTAATATTGACAATATTGTCGACCCTCGTTCACGCGAGGTTGACCCTACAAATGGACTGACACGTCGCAATCTCCCAGTGAATAAAAATAAATAATTAAACACGAGTAATCGCCGGGCTGTTTTTTTCTTTTTTTTTTTTAATCGCCACCTCTAGAGTTCACACTCGATCTACCTCGTCGAAACGTCAAATCAGGTACCTCGTCATCGTCGCCGTCGTTGTCGTCGTCGTCGTCGTCGTCGACGTTCACCGTCCTTGTACGTCCGACCACATTTGCGTATACGTATACGTAAGTACGTGCTCGTAGTGAATACAATTTATTCCCGTCTCTTGCACCCCACCACCGCAATCACGAAACTACAGCAGAAATGACGAGAACGCGCGTGCGGCCTCGTACCAGCGTCACCATCGAGGGGGGGGGCTCACGGTGGCAACCGGGAACAGGGCTTTTCCGCGTCCATAAAGTTCCCTCGAATGAATTAGACCAAGTAATTAGATCGCGTGTGCTAGGGAAACGCATATGTATATAAAAAGCCCTTTTTTCAAATATTTTTTGTACGTATACGTATATACAAAATATTTGACTAAAAAGGCTTTTCAAAAAATGTTTACTCGGAGGACGGTCCTCCAACCATAAATGTTAATAAATAAGTATTAATTTATATTAAATATTTATCAAAATATGAAACACATTTATGTTTCATGATATGTTAGTTTGATTATTAAATGTTTAAGTATCAACGCGTATCATGTTTTTATAAATATTTGATACATTTTTATATTTATTTTTTTGATCCGGAAAAAATTGTCATTTTTATAATCGCGATCTTGGGTTTATCTTTAAAAAAAATTCAATATTCGTCAAAAATTTCTGCATAACTTTGGTTCTGAATTTGAGTCGAATAAAGAAACGATTTTTTCCAAATTTTCTCGCGAACCCAATCCTCAAAGATATTTTTTGAAAATAGTTGTATTCGCTAGCAGCCACCGTCTTGTAAAACCCGATAAAAATATCCTCCGCTCCCGTGAACCCAAACAAAAAAAAGTATAATAAACATTTTCGTAAAGCACCAAAGTTTCGAGGCCTTCGAACTTTTTTTTCACCCCAGGAGTGAGTGGCGTGTTCATGATCGGCGAGCGGGAAAATTAATTATCATCCACCACGAAAACGTCTGACGTGTACGAGGAGTTTTCTTTCGAATCATGCTGTTCTCGCAACCCTCTCTCAGCTTCAACCCCCGGGGGTTTCAAGGTGCGAGGAGGCCTTAAAAAATAGGTGCCAACTAAAGTTGACGTATCGCGGGGTCAGAGATGAAAAAGCGATGGAACGTCGCGAGCTCAGAGGGTGGAAAAGTGTGCGCAGACCGAAAGAAAAAAAAAAGAAGAAATAAGAGAGAGAGAGAGAGAGAGAAGAGGGGTGGGCGTCAAAACGGCTTAAAGTCTCGGAGCTGAGAAGGCTTTTCCCCCTTTTTCTTTTCAGCGTCATTCTTTCGTTTTTTTTTCCTGTATTTGTATTTTTTTTTACCAATGGTCGAAAGTTTACATCTCCACTTTTTGTTTTGCACCCCTGCGCCGTTCGTACCGTGGTTATTGCGCGCGGTCGCTTTCCTCCAAGATCGGGCAGGGAGGGAGGATCCCTCCTCCCGGTAGCCCGGCTCCTGACATTGACGAATGAAGCGAAGAAAGGCGTCTCAACCCGGTTGCGTATAGCGAATAATTTACTACCCTTAAAACAGCGCATTTCTCAACCGCGTATACGGAAGGGTGTATCTTTCATACGTACACTTGCATATATACATACATAGTCGCATTGATATACGCGTGCATAGTCGCGGTTTTGTGGTACCCCAAGAGTTCTCCGAGCGAATACGATACTACGGGCAATTTGTGACGTCATCCCCCGATCATTTTCACGGTAGGATCGATCACGCGAAAATTAAGGTACACCGAACGGACCGTCGAGCAAAAAGTTCGTCCAGAATGATCTTAAATAAATAAAAATGTTAAATAATAAATAAATGATAAGCTACTCTTTAAACTTCCAGCGTTAACGAAACATTTTTGAAACTCGAAGAGTTCGATTTTTGAAAAAATAAATTTATCGGCTAGAGGAAAGGGGGTGCCATAATTAAGAGAAAGAAGGGAAACGGTACGATGAACGAGGATCGAAGGGACGTTAGTGAAGCCTGGAAATGATCACCCAGCGATCGTACGTTCAATTAAATAGGTGATGGAGTGCTCGACGAGTACACGGTCGAGCGCTCGAAGGGTCTGAGTGATCGGATACAAATGACCTTCGATTAACGGATTAGCAGGCAAACAGTTGGAGGATTGTCCTGCGGGAAATGCCATGGGAGAAACGTTGAGAAATAGACGGAGGGATACAGTGGGTCGGCGTCCACTTAGGGTTGCTTCGGTGATCGTGGTCCTTGGAGGCCACCATTCCGAGGAATTCGAATCGACTATCTTTCAATTTCCTCAACAGGTTCGAAATTCTACTGTGACGTGTACCTCGTATTATCTATCAGTTACCATATTTCCTCATTGGCCTCCAATCCCCTTTTTCCACACCCGCTGAATCCTATCTCTTGGTGCCTTGATCAATGAAGATCCAACATAGCTGGGACTGGGCCACTGGGCTTTGGGAGTTAATGAATTGCAGCTGGCTCTCTATCTCTCTCTCTCTCTCTCTCTCCATCAGTGAATTTGGGTCACTCGATGAGGAAATAGCATCCCTTATTGCCTGGAATCGTCGGTAACGACAAACTCATCGTAACTGGATTTCCAGCTTGAACCCTAATGACTCATCATCCTTTGACGTTTCAACGGCTGAGACTTTTGACGCATCACAGGATACCGATAATAATTCCTGCCACTTCGTTCCTAATTATTCGGATATGAGGAAGGGCCGGGCTCTTTCAACCTTCGTCTCCAATCCTCCTGACTCTTTATTTTCAATCATTGTCTATGACCCAGATTTTCAGTTTGCCACATTGCCTCTAACCGGCATTGTATCCACAGGTGTTGCATTTTTCATTGAATATTGCTTCGCACGTGTGCATTTGCGTGGCCACGTATTGCTTTTTTTCTCGTTCGTTGACTAGCCCGCCGGGGTTATTGTACCGGAACGTACCTCGTCAATGCGTGCGCAATTCAGACTACGTATACGTCCATTGGAAAGAGCTCTGGTTTAATGAATGCCTTGTTCGTAGGTTTTTTCTTCGTTTTGTTTTTTTTTTTCAGTAGATCCATACAAATATGGCGTAGACCCAAAAATCCTCGGGTGCGCGGCGCAACATTTTTTTTGCCTCTTCGCCGTAACTTTCAGCAGAGAAAAATCGTTGTATCTGTGCGAACTCTTGGGTAGACCAAACCGAATAAAAACCGACGCGAAATATAATCCATCTTTTTTTTCGACGATTTTTCAATATCGCGAAAACTTTGAGGTTTCGGATGGATGAACTTGGTTAGATTTTGTTTGATAAAGGGAAGTAACTTTGATCTCGCAGGATAGTCCGACGCTCGAGTTACTGACTTTCAATGGCCAGGCTCTTTACGTCCTGACGCGAGGTGCACTAACGCGTTGACTTTTCTTTGGACATTATTTCATGTTCGCCCGAGTCTCTCCCTTTGCCTCTTGCGCCAGGGTCCTTCTGTTCTCGCATAAGTGAGTCAAAACCGAGAGCACGAACTCGTTCGGTCGCTGAAAGTTCGTACGAAAGTCTGGGTGCGAAGGTAGCGAAATAAAAAAAAATAAAACAAAAAGTACAGAGAAAATGGGGGGAGTGAGGGTTAAAACGTGTAAGCTTAAAACGAGAAAGGCGAGAAAAAAAAGTGAGCGCGATGCGGAGAGAAAGGAACACGAGAATAGGTGAAACTTTTAGCACAAAGTGGTCCTTAAAAGTGGTCGGTGATCTTTCCCGTTTCTCTTTGCCCATTTACCGTGAGAAAGAGCGGTAAAGAGGGGGGTAGGAGGGAGGACGAGGGAAGGCGAGGAAAATGCCGTCGAATGACGAGTAGAAGCGTCAGAAGTCGAAACCCTGTTATCCGCAAAGTGTATACGAGGTTCGAAAAAGCGTTGGACCGAAGAAAGGAAAAAAATACGGCCTGGTACTGCATCAAGGCTGTACGCTGTACAGCGTCTTATCTCCAAGTAGAAAAGTGCCACTACTCGCGCCTTTCGTTGTCCGCGGCAATTCTCACTCGACTCTTACCAACCATGCAAGGACGCAACGGCGTTAAAAAAAAGTACAGCGCAACCGTCTCCGAGAGTTCCGGCGGTAAATACAGGCTGAGCTACAAGTTGAACCAAAAAGAATCGTACCGATTCCTCCCTGAAAACTCCATTGTCGAATTCTTGTCGGGAAAATCTCCAAAAATAATCTGAATTTACAGCCATGCTGGATCAATCTGAAGATGCAAACGGGTTTGGCTACGGGGAATCTTGCGATCGGGAAAAGATCGGTCGATACTAAACTGCCGTATCTTTTCAATCGCAATTTATCAATTTTTACAAAACTATGATCCACCGAACAAATTTATCAAATTTCAAGCGAATCTCGTCAAGTGTCGAGAAGTCGCGCGACGTTTGAAGTTTCAATCGAATTTACCTTCGAGCTGGGATTTCTGCGCGATACGTTGGACCCTTCCTGGTGAATTCGAATCGCGTCAAAAGACGAACGATATTTTATCAACGTTCACATTCACCTTAGCCTTTTAAGGATGCAAAAATTCATGAACTCACGAACGTCCCGGTGAGTGAAATATATTTAGTAGAATTATTTAACAAGTTGATAAAACGAGTATCTCGGAGGACGGTAGCGCTAGCGTTATAAATATGTACCGTAGCGAAGGAAGAAAAGCCCGGTCAAACTGCGTAATAGGGACATTAACATAAATGCATGTATACGAAAGCGACAACTTTCGCTAAAGTGTCCAATGGAAGAAGGCTAGACGGGGAGGGTACGGACGCTCCGAGATAGCGGACAAAACACACCACCCGTTGTCTCGGCTCGTTTAAAAAGTAGATAGTAGCGATAGGAGGGAGCCTTCCGAGGGACTTTAATAAATGGACGGAGATTCTCGAGACAGGGAGAGAACGATGCTGGAGAAAGGATTGAACCTTGAAAGTACAGGTACTTAATGGCGAATAAAAATTCCTCCTCGAAGATACGCCCCGTAGGATTTATTTATAACTGCGCAATAAACGAAAGTACAAATCTCCAGCATCAAATATAAATCTGTATCCCGGCGCTTCTTTTCGGGCGCGTTCTTCCATCAAGTATACCTTCCGGCTGTGCCGATAGACCGAAAGGGAGCTCGACGTCCCCGATAAAAGTGCACGTGTGATCCTTTTTCCAGGTTGTGTCGTGAAACCAGTGGAAAGTGTGCTTCGAGTGATACCGAGCGATTATCAAGACAGGAGGTGACCGAATCACTCGTGAATGGCAAAGCATTACGGCACGCGTCACACGATACACGTATCATTTTTTTAAAGGCATTTCCCCGAGTAGTTTTCGCGTTCCGAAGGACACGCTCCGACCGAGCAGAGCCGGTAAGTGAATTTGCGCCAGTGGTACGTTAAAAATCGTTTTCGGTTCATGCGGCTCATCGACTGCGAATTGGATATCCCAAGGATATCCTAATCAGCCCTTCCATCCTCGAATGAAAACACTTTGATCAGCTCGAATCGTAATCCGTGGTAGTCCGCGAGTCGTCACCGTTTCCACTCCCGTTTTAACGCGATGACCCCCGTCGACTCCCAGTGGTACGTCAAACTCGGGGACTCCGGACGGTCGTTCCCTCGGTCGTTTTCGTCAACGTTCGAAGAGCATTCGACTCAGGCTGCTCGTCCATACGCTCGTCCAACCTCATTTACACGTACAGGGAGTGACGCCTGTATCGTTTCCAGTTCGAGATAGGAGGAAACCGGTAGGGCGGGGGATGTTGGGTGATCGTTGCTCGCAGCGTTACACAAGGAGGCGACATTTTTCATGGCTTATCGCAACCGTTCACGATGTAGCGAAGGAAAATTTGCTCGTTCCACAAATGATGCGCGAGATAGGCGCGTAAGATCCCCCGCTTCTGTAGCCAATTCTGCCTCGAGGAGAGGTCCCGGAACTCCTCCTTCGTAACCCATCTCCCTGTGCGAACGCGATACGCGCGACTCCTCGGCATTTTCGCGAGGGAGCTTTCGTATCCAGGCGCCCTCTCCCCCCACCCTTCCGGTTTTTCCCACCCCTTGTGCATCCGTGACGTCTAAAGAGGGATCGAACCCGACGACACCGACGCGGTAACGACGCCAACGACAACGACGACGCGATACTGCAAACACGATACTGCTGTGCTCGAAACCCTTCGTACCAACGCCCAAAGCCAGGTGTTGGTTTTTCCTTGTTCGTGTGCGACGGAGCACGTTCGATATATTTCGAAACGTTTGGTATTCAAGGTACTCGGAATTCCTTGCGCAACGTGCAAAAGACTCGTCTTACTTTTTCTCTCCTTTCCTTTTCTTTCCTTCCTCGTCTGAATAAGAATGCGAACACAGGGGGGAGGTCTTATTGCGGATATACATATATATATATAGAGAGAGAAAAACACGCCAGGCTCCCTTAACGCGTTCTTCAAGATGAAACAGGCCAGTACGATGCCTGTTATCTCGACGGAAGTTGAACTCGAACAGGAAGTTGTGAGAACAGCGAAGAACCGATATACCACTCATATATATATATACATATATATACATACATCTATAAATATATATCAGGTTGTCCCATATTTTGCGGGGACAATATTTTTTTTAAGGCACACCCCCTAACGTCACTTATTTTCCACTGAAACGAGCGCGAAACGAGGTTTCAGATAAAACGGACCTCTGTAGAGTGAAATAGACCACCGTGGGGTAAAACGGAGCCCCGGATAATTCCATCTAAAAATTAGGACGACTCGACCGCGATACTGAATTTGTCCTTGTCCATTCGAGCCAACCGTTGTCATAATCTTGATCCGAGTCAACGCGAGCCGTTGATGTCCTCTTTTTTTTCAGACCTGGCAAAAAACCCTTGACCCGAATCCAATTTGGACAAACGCAGCGAGGTTGAATTTGCCTCCCCGCAACGGAGATACGACGCTCAAGAATACTTTTATTATCTTTCTCGTGGTTTTCTTTGCCTTAGACTCATCCCCTCGCCATTTGTCGGCCTTATCTCGGTTTCACCCGCGTGCGAAAATTTTACAGTCGTCCAAGCTCGACGAACCGACGGTTGCTCCTTCAAACGCCGTGGGTGGAGCAGAGCGGGGGAAGCTTTGAGAGCAGATCCTGTGAAATATACTTTAACGTCCACATTTTCGCGTATGGATGGATCTTTTTGCCCCGAATTCCCTTATCTATCGGTATTTATGGATACGTGTGGACGCTTATACGAGAACGGGTGAAGAAGAATCGTCGAGATGATACACGAGGTAAAGTCGCCGCGGGGCGATGCATCATTACGTCGCGAGACTCCCGAAAGCTCAGTGTCGTTTCCGTTTGCTCTCGTTTCTTCTCTTATATATATATATATATATATATATATAGATGAATATATATATAATGCCTTTCGCACGCGACTCGGGCCGCCTGGAACTCGTATTTTTTTCGTTGAAATACTTTCCACTTACACCTTAAGGCACAACTTTTTTTCGATACGTTGACAATAGCTATTCCTGAATTTATAACCAACAGACTTAGTAGTAATTTTGGTGGGACTCGTTTGAGAAGATAGGAACTTTTGGACGGAATTGACTTCGCGGTTTTACTTTGGGTTAATTTTGCTTTAGGTGCTAAGCTTTGTAAATATATTATTCAATAACAAACTAATAGTTAGAAAAAGTAGTTTTACACTCTCGATAATAATTGAAATTCGATTAAATCTAATTGATACGTATCGCGTATCAATTAAAATGAATATACGTAGAGCGAGTGGATCCCAAAAAGGCCTCCCTCTAAAATCTGTAAAACTCAAACTTCGTATTTCCGCGTACCAATGCCAAAGCCTTTAAAACAGATGAAAAGTTCTTTCCGTTTATCGATACGCGTTAAACATTTCCAATACATTAATCAATATTTACGTTGCAGAGGAAAACTTGATATCCGACTGGTAAGCCCGGAAATAACGTAGTTGAGTAAATATTAATAAAGGTATTATTCACTTCTCGTTTAAAAACGGATAGGTCTTTCCGTTGCGACGCGGTGAGAGAGTTCGTACACGTCGTTGAGCTTAAAACCACGGTCCGTACGGTAATGAGGGTCGATGAGGGTTCAACGCAAACTGTACACGGAGAAGCTACTTCGCGGAAGGGAAAAAAAAGGCGAGGGAGGGATGGCGGGTAAAGAATGCAGGTGGACATATATCGGGAGGTGGTACCGGAAGAAAGAGGACGAGGAGGGAGGAGTTTTATACCACTATGTAGCGAACTTGGTACATGTATCGGCAGAGAGGTGGTGATACGAGCCTGGAGCTGGAGCTGGCGATCCGTACGTCCACAACTACCGGTCTATTTACCACTTCCACTATTGCTACCACCACCACTACTGTACCTTTTGTGTACGCGTGGTATCGATTCGCTGAAAGTTGACGCTACCATTATGTGTTCTGGTCCTGTATTATACACGTAGCCTCAGTGGGGTAGCGATGTTACGGCGAGAGGAGAAAAGGGAGGGTTCTCTCACCCTCCATCCTCCTGGCTACGGTAACCAAAGCCAGGGCTATTCAACGCCGTTTGCCCCGGAGCCATGATAAGGTTTCACACCGCGATTCAATGATTTCTTTGACGGCCAAAGAAACGAGGATCGTTAGCTACTCTGCCAAATGACGCGGGCGATCGATTATGCGCCGAACGCTGCGCGTGGCCAATACTTGGAGCGGTGACCGCTCGGCAGCGTCCTCGAAAACCATCGGAAAAAATAATGATCAATTTTACAACCAGTTTCCAAATTGCTCGGATCATCGAACTCCGGAAGGTAGGTGGGGCGTGTCTGACCACACCGCTCGCCCACTACTGGCATTTACTTTTGCGGCTCGTATTCGCAAAACGCCAAAGGCCTAATCCTAATGGAAGTGCGGCATTATTGAACAGTGGGATTATTTAATCTTCGTCGAGTCGAATGAGTCCGCTGCTGAATTGTTCATTACTCTAATTGGGTATCGAACGCGAACTCCTGAATATTCTTCGATGTGATTTTCTTTGAAGAATTTTGCACCAAAAATGGTGTATTACTCCGCTGAAAGGGGAACGTTTAATCAGCGTTAATTATCAGGAGTTCGTAATTTGTTAATTGATAATTTAGCAACTGCCCTGTACAAGCATTCGTACATGTTTGTGCGTATCCAAAATGGTTGCTTTTCAGAGCTTCGTTGTCGAACCCCGTTCGATAAAACTTAATTCAATGCGAACGGAAATTAATTCATTCCAATATTCCGTGCTAACGAATAAAGAGAGGATTTCCTCTCGATTTTATTACAAAATTGATTGGACCGTTCTACAATAATACTATTTAACAATCGAGGACTCAACGAAATTCATGACCATTCTCTTAATTATTAAGCACACAACTGTACCGTACAACGAAAGACGTAAGTCTCCAGGTAATAATATCGATACCGAATCAATATCAACTTTTCCACGAAGTTCATCATTTTCTTAATCATTTGGCAAATTGCTAGCCGTTAAGAGTCCTCTAATTGCCGTAACTTTATATAGGTCATCCAATCGACGTTAGTACGTGAGGAAAAACTTTGGTCGCGTAGTCTCGGAGCTTAGGGCGAATGTGTATAGGTGTAACCAACGAACGATGCTCCGTCTTGATAGTGAATGGAGTAACCGCGACCAGCTCGAACTAGAAGTCCAGTGGAGCACGCAGAGACCATAAACTCTCGATAACACTTTGCAACGACAGCGAAAAAACTTTTCCTTTCGCCACACACAGCTGAATATAGTCCGGAGAGGGTACACGGGAAGTGTACGTACACCGATCCAAGTATCTACGGAAACCAAGCCCAACCCCACCAACCCGAGTATCTACAGAAAGACATAGCAGAAAAGCAAACCCTTATCTGACCAATCGCGAGTAACAGCTCAAACTTGGAACCCTCACGGGAGAATGATAAAAAATAATTCTTTTTTTTTTGCCACCATGCCGACTGACTTTTCCAACCACCCGATGAAAGCGAGTCGATTTATACGTTCGTCTGTTTGAGCCGAGTCCATTGAAGTGCACCAGCCGAGAAGAGACTATGCAAAGTAGGTGAGAAAAGTATTTACTTTCTCGCTTTTCCCGATCCACCTTCCTGCGGTGTACAACACCCGCACCGAGTACCCGATAATTCTTATCGTCGGCATCATTCTCGTGTCTATCACCTGATAAAGACGCCGGAATGCTGAACGGAATACGTAATTCGTGGTCCACGCCGGAGAGAATCGTTGCGAAACTCAACGGGAACACAAAGGGAATATACAGCGACGAATGCATACACATACACGTATACATCTATACGCGTACGATACTTCTATCATACTGGAACTCTTCACTGGAAACTTGAAAGTGGACACCAGCGTGATGCTTGGTATCGAAACCGTCAGTTGTCCCAGTGTGGTCACAAATGAACGTCTATTGTACGAAAATCGGGCCGAAAAAAAAATACGGCTCGCTAGGATTGAAACGTTTCGACCGTAAATTGGACGTCATTTTTCCGAACGAAACTTCTTTTTGGGCACGTACTTTTATCAATCATCCCTGATCCAGTGATACCTATAGACTGATCAAGCGGAGCGTGAAACCGGCGAAAATGGACTTACACGCTTCCAGATTATGCTACGTTATTACTAAGCGTCGAGACAACCGGACTATTTTTTAATAGTGAAGCATGTTGGTTCATGTCTCCCACTACGCGTATCCATTTTTTCAATACCTCCCCTCGAACGGTTCTCGAGTTCCTCCGTAGACGCTCTTACCGAGCACTGCTTGTAAGTGAATTTTCGCAATGGTTCGAAGCTCGCAGATCCTACCTCATGGCTCGGAGATTTTACCTCATTGTTATTAGTGGAGACGACTGGACCACTTTTAAATAGTGAAGCATGACGGTTTATGCCTCCTAGTATGTGTATCCGTTTTTTCAATGCCTCCCCCCGAATGGTTTTTGAGCTCACCCGTACCCGCTCTTACCGAGCACTGTTTGTAAGTGAATTTTCGCAATGGTAGGTACTTTAGAAAGCATTTTTGGCTCATGTGGGTCGAGTATCGTCTTGACTAACGTTCCGTTGCACAGCGACTTTCCGATTATATCAATGGTGCACTTGGTACGTGTATTCCCTATATACATACGGAAATGCACGTTGCACTTAACCCACTCCGAGAAGTTTCAGGATCGAGTGAATACACGCGTGTTCGTAGATCGCCCATTCAGCCCCTTCGTTAAAACCGAGCGTTTCTACGACTCTTACGAGGGAAACTTTGCAAACTGCATTTTGGCAGAGAGCACGATGGAGACTTTTTTTTCTGCCCCGTGATATCGTCAACCACCAGCAAAGACGTTTCGCCTATTACTGCGCGTGCTCGGTAACAATCATTATTAATAATGACGAAGCTTTTGCGAAAACTTTCTCGTACGCTTGATGATTCTTTTCCTTCGGGTGACGTTCGTATTCGGGCAACGCTAATAGCATCGACGTCGATGAAATTATCGTTACCGAAGACTATCTCGGACAATGGAAATTTCTCGAGTAGAAGCGCTGGGCACAAAACGATAGACTGGGGACTGCGTGGGTCGAAATATTAATTGTAGTAAAAAGAAATGCACCAGGTCTCCAGTAGATAACTTTAGCTCAGTTTGTGATTGGTTGAGTCAAGAAGATAATGGATTTGTTTTTTACTACACCTGATATACAAAACATCAACACGCGCAGTTCTAGATTTCTAGTCTTCTGAAATCCAATAAATACAGTTGTTTCGAAATTTCCATTGCAGGGACTTTACTCGAAAGACTGTTGTTTCAAAAAATTATGTAAATTGTTATTTTGTTAATTTTTATACTAGAACACCCGCTTAGGAACTCTGTCGAGAGCGAATACGTGGCCTGAGAAATTCGGGACTTTGTGGAGCGATCAATTAGTACTGATAAATAAATATATATATATATATATATATATACGTGGCTATCTACAAATACCTACATTTCACACACGATATTAGCTTTTGGGCGACGGCAATGAATATGTACATACCTAATACCACTGGGGAGATATTGCAAGAGGTATAGGTTACAGGTAAGCTAATTAACGTTCCGTCGTTAACGAGCCAACCACACGTACACCATTCTACTATACACAACTTTTGTTTATTCTACATTCAAATTGGTCGACGACTAATAAAACAGTCGTGTCTAGACCCGAATTAACGTAGACGACGTACACACGGTTAATGGATATATACCTAAAAAGATGAGGGTAAATATAGGATGGTGAGGTTAAGGTTTCACACGATACTTGCGATACTTTAAGATTCACATACGAGATAGGAATTCTGAAAACAAAACTTTTACGGTGCTTGATTTTTTAATGATTAAATTCGATTTTCGGTTTAAAGTATCCTGAAAATACCCAAAATGTTGGCCCAGCGTACCAAAATAAAATGTTTCTAAAAAAAAATCCAATATTACAAATGTCACAATTTTCAAACAAATAAATTAGTTTTTTTTTCGCGTTTAGTAAACCAGTATGCTTTACAATAATAAACAAAATAGTAAGAATAGAAAAAAAGTATATAAATCGATTGATAAATAATTTTGTAATATGTTTATTTCAATACAACAATGAGCCATTTTTGTATGGATTTCCAAGCTACGTAACAACGTTCGCTAATCGATAAACGGTCGCTCAACTCTTTGCCCACATTCGAGTACCGATTCTTACGTAAATCGAACACCAAGTACATAATTGCCAAAATTAAATGGGAGGAGAGAAGAGACCCGATTAAACGACGTCATCGTCAAGTGACTCCCTCGGTGAACCGCCCAAGAGCCATTTTCGTCTTCGGAGTTGATAATAACAAAAAAAAAGTGGACAAAAGAGAGAGGAACGTATATATATCGAGTAATTGAGGATTCGTTAGGCAGCAGTGGGAAAGCGAGCCTAGTACACAACGAAGAAAAGAGCTATGTACGTGAAGAGCTAGAGTGTATACAACACGATGCCACAAGCTCACGCTAATTGGACAGGGACTCAATAATCCCTCCCTCTCTCGTTCTCTCTTTCTCCCTTTTTTGGATATTTGGATTTTTATTTAAATAGTATTATTGATTTATAAATATAAGTAAATATATTGCTTATATTTATTTATATTCACATATATAGCGTATGTTATTACATAGTTTTATATTTATTGTTTATATGGATACTTATTTTCTTATTTTTGTTTATTTTATTATTGCATTTTATATCGTACATTATATAACACATAATATATTTATTCATAATTTTATTTAGCTTCATATGATTTTTTAATCGTTTTGTTGAATCTTACAATATTTTTATTTATATTTTTTCACTCGTCGTCCAAATAGTTATCTAGGGCATAATGAACTATATCAATCGACCTCGCTCTCTCTCTCTCTCTCTCACTCCGGATGTCTGATTTTTGAGTCGACGCACGTACCACTCGAAAGAGGCAAAAAATGTCCCACAGCATCGAGTTTTTTTTTGTTGAAAGTACTCCCGAGGCCTCTCGAGGGTTCAGAGTATCCTTGCCAAATACGAAAGAACGAGAAAGCAAAAGTAGCATTTACCATCGATACACGTGGGGTGAATGCTATCGAAGGGACAAACTCGAGGAGTGAAATTCTCGTCTTTTCGACCGAACGTTCATAGCCTGGGAAAGTTGTGGATACTTTTCTTTCCCCACACGATGGAAATCGTTACCGTATTTTTTGACGTACATATTTTGAAAATTGAAACTCGAACTCTCCTGAAAATCGAACCAAACTCCCGTGGTATGGAGATATCGAAGAGATTGATTGATGAAATAAAAATAATTGATACAAAAAAAAAGTAGCCCCTTAATTAAGCGGCTTAGCTGCTGCTACGATACGAATATCGAGTTTATATTGATTATTATTTTAGATCTCTATTTAAATATGCTTTAACTTTCAACCCTTTTTTACAAATTCAAAAAAAGGAATATTAAAGAATAAAATAGAACGAAACATAAATATTAAAGAAAATTAAAGATAACCAAATTATTAAGACAAAAAATGCAGAAAACAAAAGATTAAAAAATAAATCCTTGGATTTTTCTCGTTCAGCCGTTGAGAGCAGTGAGCCCGCGCATTGATGAGGCCAATCGAGGACGGGTAACATGAAGACTGATCATCCGCCAATACCTACTGGTCTCTGGGTCCAGCTGTTGATCCTCGGTCTCGTCGTTCGTGCCCAGTCCCTCGACATACGTGAGTACAATTGTTTCTTTTTCTCAACCTATATTTCCCCAACTTTGTATGCAAACACATACACAAGCGAAAACACCCGTGCAGTTTCGTATCGAATGTTCGCTGGATCGAACATTAACCGCAGCATTTATGAAGACCGGTCGTCGCTCGTCGGGGCCAAGAGGTGGAGGGAGGGGGTGGGGAGAAAAAAAGAATTCGGAGCAGTGCGATCGAAGAACAATGGAGCTCGTGAATCAAGCGAATGATCGAATTGACGAGGAGCGAAGAATGAAGAGAGAGAGAGAGAGAGAGAGAAAACGAAAAAAAAACGGAGATAGAGAATGGGAAACAAAGAGAAAAGAGAGACGAAAAAAATCGTTGATCAGCTTCGCCCGATCGCAATGATCATCTCGACGAGAATTTTTTATCCTCCTTTTTCTTCTTCCTTCGCACACGCTTTTGCCTATACATTTCCGTTTTGATTAATTTCTTTTTCTTTCTTCATTTTATTTATATGTACGTTCGCGAAACAAAATTTCGTGAACGTACATATTAATAAATGGCAGAACGATTGAACGTAGGTATAAATAAATGGCAGTCGTAACCGAAGCCTAATCTCTTGAAAGGTAGGATGATAAAAATGACTAGAGAAAAGCAAAGAAAGGAGAGCCGGAGCGAAGAACGAAATAAAAATTCTGCTGACGATCGTTCGTGGGCATAATGACTCGACGTTTTCGCGCTCCTCGTGGGATCAATTATTTTCCGGGCTTAAGACCAAAAAAAATGTAAGAAGAAAAGATACAGAGAAACCCACAATCGACGAATATTCCACCTCAGTACTCATAATCCTGTATCATCTTCGCTATACATACATACATTCATGAATCACTATAATTAATAACCGAGTCATTAGAGTTCGCGCATGATCGCTCGAATCGTCGAAAACTTACGGTCTCCGACGAGCCACGAGCCGACTAATCAATTTTACGTTGAACAATACCGGTGCTCGAAAAAGCCTCATAATTTTGAGAGACAAAATTGGTTTGGTCGTGTGTCGAAACGAGGTCGAGGCGATAAAGCAAATTTCGGTCTCTCTCCCTCTCTCCCTCTCTCTTTCTCGCCCTCCAACGATTATTATGATTCCAATATGATAAAGGTTTAGGTTATAGGGTAGCATCATCGCCCTTTATGAGGAGTTATTAGGGTGGTGTAATCTTGAAGCGACTCGGCGAAAGCAAAACGATGAACTCTTCAGAATCGAGCCTCAGACCCTTCCCCCACTCCCATCGTATTTCGCTGACGCCCTCTCCCTTCAAAAGCGTCCCTTATTTCGCGGGATTAGTCGAGGTGCACGCCACTCGTTACTCGCAAATTGGTAATAAAGATCTCGACCGTTGAACGCGCCACGTCATCAGTGCACCCGTACACAAACACGAATACCGGTTGGATATGAATGTTTTGGTGAAGGCGGATGCCAAAGAGCCCTCTGACGGATTAACGCGAGGCACACGCTTTCTCAAACTTTCCGCGAGCGTTGTACGACCTGCCAAGCAACCGAGCGGACGAAGAACCCAGAGGGGAGCGAAAAACCAATGGGGGATGAAGTTGGGGAATAACGGGGCGCGAGGAAGCGAAAGACAAGGACGAAACGGAAGACTGGATCGAAGGGACGGCGCAAAACTCGTATCAAGAGAGAGAGAGAGAGAAACGAGAGGGGAAGAGAGAAAGAGCCGCCTGATTCTCAACCCCGTCTGCTGCGCTTCAACCCTCTTCCATATTCCCCGTTTCTTTCCATCCCGCTTCCTTCCACCACCACCCTTTCGGACCTTCGTCTCTCTTTATCTTCAGGACTCCTCACTAGCCTGTCGGCACACAACCCTTCCCTCCCCTGCGCCAAAACTTATGATTGCATTCATGGGCGAATCTCATCCGAGCTGTTGAATCGCTCTCTCCCTTTCTTCCTTCGTCCCTCTCTCTTTCTCCTCCTTTTTGCGTTTCTCTTGCTCTCTCTCTCTCTCTCTCTCTCTCTTCCCCTCAAACTTTCCCGGACTCGTTCTCTCCCGACTTGGCTACTTCTTCGGCAGTATTTCGACCAGTTCGTATCCGCGAAAGGGCACGCGATTTCCGAGGTATTTAAACCGAGCCAAAAATACACAAACGCGTACTCGAATATACACACACAGGAACAAAATGGCTATATGACAAACTAAAACGAAGCTTTATCGCGAAGAAAAATACCGTCGGCTATATACAGAGAGAGAGAGAGTTTATTCACGAGATAATTCAGAGCAGAGTTTCGTACGGAAATCGTTCCTTTCGTACGCTTCCGGCCACGAGGATTTATCAACCCGTGACGAACGACTGTACATGGCTGAAGTACATTTTTCTCTATTCTGTAAACTTAACTGACAAACGCGTTGTTTCCCCATAAGTAATTATGTGAAATTTCTAGATTTATAACTAGTAAATTACTATTTTAATTTTTTAATATCAATTCGGTAACACCTTAATGGACGTGTCTGGCTTGCCCGAAGGCGAAGCCATGACCACCGACGTTGAAATCAAATTCCCGACTATCTTTGACACCAAGAGGATCAAAGAAGCTGAGTTGGAAAGTTGAGGCATAATAAACGAGAGTAAAGGTTAAACCTCGATAAGTGAACGAGTCCTCTCGAGAGTCCGGGGTGTCCCGATACTTACAGGAGGGTCAGTTGAAAGCAATTATCGTTTATCGCGTACCCTGCGTCGTTTACGATTCAAAAGAGTCGCGTCCGATGCTCCCTGAAAGTAACGCTCGAATTCCTGAAATTCCTGAAAACTTGGCGTAGAAATGTCGTCGGGACGCGCCATAAAATTGCATTGCAAATAGAGACGCGCAACGTTGAGGGGTAATTGAAGGTAGAAGGAAGCAAATACTTGCCTCGTGTATGGACAACCAATCTTGAACGTTCACCAAAGTAGCGTGCCTCGAAAGCAAGCGAAATAATGACACATGCTCGTGTATCGTAGACACTGCGGTGCTCCCAAATTGGAAGCTCTCCTGGTTGCTTTAAAAAACAGCGTTTCCCCATTTGACGAGAGAGGGTTCATCGGATAGAGGAAGACGTTGGGGGCAAACAACCGAATCGAGAGCCTCGTTACTTTTGCCGAAAAACAGACGTTGCAAACAGACCAGACGCTTGTTCGTTTTTTGCCATCCTCTAGGGACGATGTGTACGTCATCATCTCGAGTAGTTTCTTTGTATCTGTCCCTCGTTACGGATAAACGGTCCGGGGGAGTTCCGTGACTCGAAGTGGGCAAACAGTTGCACAAAGATAAGTACCGGTGCAACGTCGGTCCACTTCCGGTCCGACACTCGACAACGTCAACTCGAGACGCTCTTGACGTAGACGGCCGACCAGCCGTAGGCTCCGAATAGACCCGACAGGGTTCAACCAGGGAATTGGACAAAGAAAAGACTTCCAACCCCCGGAAGTTAAACCTGTCCAAATAAATGCCTCAGCCATTTTACCATTCTCGCGAATTACTACGTTTTATTTGGTCAAGGTTCACCTTTTATTTATTCGGTGAGAATCAAAACTTCAAATGGCCAAATACAACAACGCTGAAGATTTTTTCGTTACAGAATTATCGGCCTGAAGTTACGAAGGCTCAGATATTCGATATTTTATTCGAAATCTGTTCGTGTCGAGTTTAAAACATTGGCCCTGCCGATGATGAAAGCCTTGACGGCTCAGCACTGCTGAAGAGCCGGGTCTTGGTGGCACGGACTTACCGAGACCTCGGATCTTGATGGCGGAGCATTGCCAATTATCCAAATCTTGATGGGACAGCATTGCCAATTATCCAAATCTTGATGGCACATCATTGCCATTTATCCGAATCTTGATCGCACAGTATTGCCGATTATCCGAATCTTGATGGCTCGGACTAACCAAAAATATGCAAATCTTGATGGCACAGCATTGGCAAAGACTCAAACTCGACTGAATTCGAGAAACGACGGATAGCTTTACATTCCTGATGTGCTTTTCCATCCGAGCGGCTTGAAGAGGTTACCGGAGGGTAAAGAACCGAGATTCTGAATGTTCGATGGGACAATATGAAGGAATTTCGGAAGTGAGACTGCTGATCTTGGAAGAAACAGCCAGGAGTTGGAGGGGAAGGTTCGACGTACCGGTAGATAGCGAATGCTTGAAAGGCTCGCGATCGATCCCGGATGAAAATGATTTATCCGTTTTCTTTAAGAGAATAAAGAGGGACGGATATAACGGACGGAAGAAGTCACGAGATCGGCGGAAGGGGGGGTGGCGTATTCGTTCGGTAAGAGTTACGAGCGCAAGGACGTTTAACAATGTTAGAACTCAACGCGAACTGGGTCAGATCACTGGAGACTTCTCTGCTTTTGCTTACGGAGCTCGCTCCCTCACGACTACCAATTCCATTCGCAACAAACCTCTCCAGATATCGGAGCATCGCTTTAGCCCAGTCATAGCTGCGTGTTGTTCGAACCTCGTTGTGTATTTGACTTGGTAATCGCTTTTTCATCCCACTCCGAACGCTCGGACGAGAATCGACTTCGAAAAGTCAGATCTACGCGACAACAGTCGAGTTTGAGTGCGCTAATCCTGATGGCTCGTGCGTCCTCCAACGGACGACCGATGTTGTCCCGAATTACGACAGTTTTTTAGGCATTCGTCGAACCCCCGAGGAAATTCGATTTGCTCGCTTACTTTTGCTTCAATGGCTTTACGACGAAGACTCTTCAAAGCGCGCTGCCGCTCTATCGGGAACAATTAATTGGGTTTACGTTGTCAGAAACGGATCAAAATTAGGAATGCTCTTTATTGACGTCCGAGCGGTCACTTATCCATCGCTACGTCTCGAGTTCATCCCCGTAAATGTTTTCAATGGCGGACCTGTGTCTCCGATTCTCAGAGAGTCGTAAATAATTCGGCAGGTTTGAAGCGAAACGACGCGAGAAAAATTCAATAACAGCGGAAACACGAAGTCTCGGGAAATATCAGGTCCGTAAATTTTCCGGTCTCTTCCTCGTCGTCTTCGTCGTCTAGCACGGGTCTCGAAGTAATCCGCGTCCTCGCGGTCGTTTCTTCACACACGAGGCCCAACGTATGAAAAAATATTAAGGGGATGAAACGGAGCTTTCCAACGGTCCCCTCAACACGAGCAACATGGCGTGCGCGATAATTAAACCGAAGCGTGGTAAAACAGGTGCTCGCACTAATCACGACGAAACACGGAAGCCCCGCGCGCTTTTGGAGGCTTGGCCGAGAAACGACTCGGCTGGATTTTATGGTACCCGGCTTGCCGGAGCAACCCACCGACTTCAAAACCGTTTGCCAAACCGGTTCCCGGATCTCTTTGTGACACGGAAAAATCCTCGCCCCGTATGCCCGCCGCCGTACGCATGAACGAATATACTCGGCAAACTTTTTTTTTCTTTTTCGTTTTTTTTTTTTATACTAAATAAAATTAGGCCAGAGGAATGAAAAAGCTTTTACTCGTTTCTGAATTATTCGTGGGATGTGCACGAAGGAACGAGAAATGGGTGACCGGGGAAACGTGAATTAAATGGACTGACCCTTCAGGTATTACTGGATGGAATTTCCGACGAAAAGCTAGATCAAAATAACTGATTTATTAATAAATACTAAGAACTTTTTATTTATCTATTTTAATAAGAAATATTTTAAATAATATTTTTATCACGTTCCAAATTTAAAATTACGAAGACCATGCCTAATGAATAGCTCAATCCTAAATGTTGATAATATTAAATTCATATTTTTGTCACTGCTAAATTATTTAGTGAATTCAAAAATACAGAATATCAAGATATTACGGATAACTAACGTTCCTCAAATTTTCAAGAAATTCTTCTTTCGCTGATACCGAAGTGCGCATGGAAAAAGAGACGGCGGATTGGTAATTTTCCACCAGGAAAGTGAGACTGAAACGTTCCTCCAAATGGATATAATTTGCCTGCATAAAATTTTCATTTTATTTATCAATATGTATTACGTCAAGTACGAGCTCGGTTCTCAAAACCGTAAAAAAATAGGGATCTAAGACGCGTAGCCACGGTACGAGGACGTAATAAATATGCAATCGTGATAAAATGCATGTTAAGTACCGAATTGTTACGGGACTCGGAAGTCAAGCGTAAAGCAAATTTTTCTCTGCTGAACTCGAGCGACGCGAGCTGGACCAAAAGGACTTCCCTTCGCTTATTTCTTGAGAAAGAGGATATCACAGAAAGCTCTCATCCATTACACAGTATAATTCAGCATCCCACAGATATTCTTGGGTGATAAGCAAAATTATACATATATATGTATATTTTTTTTTCCTTCGTTCTACCTTGACTCTTTTCACCCTTAAGAACTCGACCGGGCCATCTGTCTTTGCTCGAGACAAAGATTAAGGATGTCGGAGCATTTGAAATTCCAAGTGAACGTCATACCTACGTTGCTTCCCGCAAAGTTCGAAGAAACTGACGGAGATACCTCGCTGCGATTCTCCACTCTTCTCTCCTCGCCGTTCCTTCGAGTAACCAAAAAATGAGCCTTTTCAAACGGAACGCGACCTAATTGTTTTCTTTTTTTCGCTAAATTTTGGAGGATCAACTTTGAAAAATTCTGGATTTTCGAGAGTATTGTACTATATTATATTTTAAATAGAAAAATTCAATATACGGTTATTCGAGTACAAGTGCATTTACGCGTGTACTCGTAATCAACATAAAATTCCAATGTTTACCAAAAGTGTCTACTGATTTAAAATAGATACGATATTCCTTTTTCCACTAAAAGTACCCGTACAAATCCTGTCAAGATAAAAACTACAAGAGACTAATAACGCGAGAGCGGGGGAAGTTCTCCAACGAGACGTAAAAAAAGGAAAAGAACGTCGAAGAACGATAATTGCACGAGGTTCTTACCTTTTTGTATTCCTTCGTCATTCCCCATCAGGGTTTTTCCATTCTTCCAGTATTACAACACGACTCAACTGTCGCGTATCTCGAATTTTCAAGGGAGCTCGGAGCATTTATATACCAGGCACTAACTAACTCTACCGCGAAGTTGTCTTCCCATTCCCGAAGCCCCAATCCCCTTTCCCCTTGATTCCTTGTTCCTTTCGTTCGCCGTTATTACTCCACTCCCTTCGTTCCGTCATCCAGATTTCTCGTGCAAGCTTCGTCCAGCTTTCTTCGGGCTTTTTACCTGGCTCTCGGTGCCCTCCGTTTTCCGAGAGACATCTGGCTGGGAAGCGGGCCGCGAGGAGGAGCCAAGAGGCGGAGGGGAGGATCGTGAAATCCTAAATGGTATATACGACTGCTTTCTTCGTTCCGTTCGGTTTCTTGGATTTTGCGCTATGACGAGGCTTTGGAAGACGAAAGACCGGGAAGATGAGACGCGAAGAAATCCTCGAAGAGAAAGGAAGCGGGAAAGCCGTGGGTGGGCGCGGCGGGGAGTACAGAAGAAACTTCGTCTTTCTATACCGGATAACCGTATTACGAAGCCATTGTCTTCGTCCAGCCAATTCGAAGTAATGAGGAACAGTTGGTTGCCGAGAACAATCGAGGAGCCTGACTGTCAGAAGCCTCCGTCACGTCACGATTATCTCGCGATATCTTCTCTCGTCTGTGTTCTTCGCTCTCCCGAGCGGAGCATCTTCCACGTCCGCGAACTTTTTCGCACCGACGACTGTAAATCCACCTTCGCCCGGTCTCACCCGGTTTTCCTTGGACCGGCAGTAATAACCGTTACGCCCTTTGCTCTTGATCCAAACTCTTGTTCGGGTCTACCCTTCCGGTCTATCCTCGGCATCCAGTCCCTTGAAAATCCAACCGTAAATCCTTCCCCCCCCCCCCCCCTTTCAACGGTACTCCTTGACTTCACGCCCATTCCCCTCTGAACGTCTTTCCCTCGACTACCCGACACCGAGTTTCGCGGATAAACAAGCGGATGAGCGAACCAAAGTTCAACGCCTATTTTCAACAACCGACCCGAGGAAAATCTCCTCCTTCGTACCAAAAGAAACGACTCGTCGATTTATTACCAATTTCGTTATCTTCGTTCCACCTTCCGGAATACGAAAAAAAAAAAAGTATTTTTCAAGTCCGATTTCCAATCTGTCGAAACGTGACCTATAATTGATCACTGATGCACTAGTAAATCAGCCCTAGGTCTAACTAGGAAAATAACTAGGAAACTGATGACTAGGAAAAACTAGAAAACTAGGGATTAGAAAAATTGATGACACCTCCCTTTAGCCAGTCAAGAAACCGTTCCAAACTTGGAGTAGAATTTCAAAACTTTTGACGCTCGTGTTATATCCCGTTGAGACTGTAATAAGATTATCCAAATGGCTTCTCATTGCTTCGTCAACCAAATACAAGTTTTGCAGATACGAAATCTTCTCGCACTCGGCAAGTTCTCGAATCACGCGTATACACGCGTAGGCTCGGGAAATTCGTTCAACGAGGAAAACGTTCCTCCCTCGTCTAATCTGATTCGTCAATCTCCAAGGTATCGCGTTGACGACTCGACAAGGATGTTTTCCCACTGACGTTTAAGACGTTACCATTGTTGACTGGCAAACTTTCGGAAGCTTCCCCTCCCCCAACCGCATCTTCCTTCAGCCTCCCCGATAGTTGTTCTTTCGGCAGTCGCGAGTTTTGTCCTCCTATCGTTTGTTCGCTGCATCGAATGTCTCCACCCGAGTTCTTCGGTGTTGAAGGTTGACGAGGGGGCCTGACGTTAGGAATAAAGAGTTCATCGCTACCTGAGAACCCGACCCAACGCGCTTGCGAGCTTTCTCATTGCCGATAAATAACGATCGTCGCTTCTCTTTCCACAAACGATGAATTCCTAGTTCCCAAAGTTACCAGAAGTAACTATAAACCTGAAAATGAGGAGGAATGGTCCAAATCTAGAAACGGGTTGGCGGTGAAAGACGCGCAGGTGGGGAGGTACGAATCGTGTACTCGGGAATATCGGAAAGTCGCGAAAGAAGGGTTGAAAAACGATAAAGGGAGGAAGTGACGACAAAAGTGAGTTGCAACCGGGAGGAGGGAGGGGGAGAGATTGAAATACCGGAAGGAGAGAAAACTGGAACGAGCAAAGAGAAAAGCGGCCCTTTCAATTCCACTCGAACGGTTCACCTTTTCTTTTCGTTCATGTTCGAAACTTGTCTCTTGGCCACGCTTCGCAGAAAGCGCTCAACGAGAAACTCGTTCACCCCCCTCCACCATGGATGGCTTGTTTTGATTTCGTCAAATTTTCACCCCCGCCCCCCAACCCCAACGAGTTTCCATCTTCGGAACCTTCGATTTTCGTCAATGTATGCACAGCTCCCGTTCCATTGAAATTACGAGGCTGAAAAGGTCGAAAGAAAAAAGTGCTAACTGGGCTGCGAAGTGAATAATAATAATAATGATTAATGATAAAATAATATCGCCTGGACCAATTAAAGGTACGTAAAAAATTGATTTCAAAAAAGGCAAATTAAATACGGATTATTTAAAGGGGGGGGGGTATTTTTTAAAAATAGAAGAACAATTTCATCGAGGCATTTATTGATTTTATTTAAGCCATTATCGAATAGTTTTTTTTTCAAAGTCGAAAATCAATAAATCATTAAATCATTGAATAAATTAATAAATAATAAATTAAATTAATAAATAATGACAAAATAATAAAACAATAATAATAATAAAGTGATTATGAAAATCTCGTATTTACCGTGGGCAAGAAATCGTGGAGTTCTTTAGTTGGATAAAAAAAAAAGCTCGGCGTAGGAAGCTGAAAGAAAAGGAGCCCGCTGATTGTGTCCGTATTCGAACAATGGAGATTGTGACGTTGCTCGTAATTTCTTCCTTCGTTGTCTCGTACAACATCGAGATAATCCGTGCCCTGTGAAAAGCATTCAGTTTCTATTAAGATATTCAGTAGCATCGGGAGTCACTGTTCTCGACGCGTTCGGTTCGCTTATTAGCCCTTGATGTTTTACCTCTTACCCTTTTCGTTTTTTTTTTTTTTTTTTTTTTCGTAGCTGTTCTTTTCATACGGATCCACCTTGGGAGACGACATTATTTCATAGCAATATATCAAGCTTCACTGTTTTCATCATCCTCTGTTCTCCTCCTCGAAGATCTTCTCCGTATCGCGTCTTGAAAATCCTGTGTGAGAAGCGTAACGAGTTTCGCGTGTGCGCCTCCCGGTACTCGCGAAACTGGGTTCGATTCAGTACCCGCGATAAATCCCCACGGAAAAAAACGATTTTTCTCTCTTTCGGTGAGTTTTTTTCTTTCGAAATTGAATACTTCGAAGGAAAACAACGTGCACCAGGTTCGTGGCTTGCACCAGATTTGTTCAGGAAATAAACTGACTTTTCAAATTTCGCTAGGTACGTTCGATTTTCGATTGTCTTTTTTTTTGTTGCTGTTATACACATTCACAATTTTTTAAATCAGCAATAAATAAAAACAAACTTAATTTTGTGTATATTGTATTTTAAAGACTATTATTTATATTATTATTATTATTATTGTTATTATTATTATATATTTGTACACACTCGAAGGAATAGTATTTCCATAATTTCTTTCGGAGCATTCGTGCTCTGGGGCTTTCGCTCAGCCGGCGGTGAGATGCGAGCTCTCCACCACGAATATTGCAACGTTACCCTGAACTCTCGACTCAAGCATCCACCCAGAGAACTTTCCCAATCGCGCAGAGATTTCCCTCTGTGCGTCGACCGTTTTCAATTCCATCCTCTTTCTCTCTCTCTCTCTCTCACGCACACACAAGTTATTTACTTTGTTTAGTTTATACAAATCAATTTTTGTTTATTTCACTTGTTTCATATATCGTTTCTAGTTGGTGAGGTTCACAAATTTTTCGATTTTGAAATTTGAATGATTTCCAAAGTTTAAAGATTTTCTTTGTTTGTTATTTTTTTATTTTTATTTTGGACGTTTTTTTCGAGTCAATTGAATCGAGTAAAAAATTACGCCAAACAACAAAAACGAGCTATAGTTCTGGGCGTATGATCCGCCATGTACTTTGCAAGTTACGAGTAAGAAGACATTCTCTTTTGGCTTTTTTGATCCGGAAGATCAGTCCTCGTGAATAAAAATTCTGCCCAGCCGAGAGTAATTCTCCATAACAAAAATCTTTGCCGAGAAAAATCCACGTGGAAGCTGATTACACCGGATATAAAGCTAAACTGATTTCAACTTCAGTCTCCGCAAGCCTATCTCTGGAGAAAACGATTTTGAGTTGAAGCGGATGATCCGTGCAGTCAATCATATCAGCCTGGATTTTCAGCTCGCGATTCAACGAAAGGAGTCATCGCGCTTTTGCAAAAATTCTCCGTCTCGAAGAGTCTTTGAAACATTTTTTTTTTCGGTTTGAGAACAATTGGATCGTCGTTCTCAAAAATAACAGCGATAAAATCTCCCAGGCCGATACAAAATCAAATCTCATCGATTACAGAATAAAATTTCACAGATTACAAAATCATTCGTATATATTTACAAAGCCCATTTTTAAAAGTACACGCTATAAAAAAAATCGATGTTTCGTAACATATCCATTGGCTCTATTTTCTCCCCCTTAACGTCAATTTTTCGACCAGTCCAGGAGTCAATCGATCGAACGGCCATCAAACATTTCCGGGAAAATCTTCGAATCGATATTTCATAGCTTTTTCAGCTTGAGCTTGAGAGGGCGCAATCGGGTATCCCCCCCGTCCGCCCATAATGCCAAAAGTCAATTCGGATCCGGACTCCTGTGAGTACACACACGTGACACGGCGCGCTGTCGCGCGACTCGACCCCATTGACCGGTTCGCGTTGTATATAGAGCTTTGATCTTGCCCAGTCCAGAGAGATCTCAACCTATTTCATCCCCCGCCCCTTCCGCCGCCCCCTTCCAGCTATCCCCCCATCAGGGCCCACCGAGCCCTTTGCCGGCCTCTTTTTCCGTGTCCGATAATCGCGCGTCTCTGTGTACGCTCTTGTGAATTCGGCCTGGCTGGAACTCGCTCTGTAGGATCGTTCTCCCTCGAAAAGCTTCCAGAATTTGAGGAGAGTGCCCATCGGCCGTTAAATCTACTCTTGCCTCTTTCATTCTTCGTCTCTTGAGCCCTCCCCTACCCTCGTTCCTACCGAAAATAAAAACTTTCCACGATCCGTCATACGCGTGGCCATTGCCTACTTTGAAGCATATTTCGAACTGGCGTTTCCAGTGACGCTGACCATCAGCGTTTCTGGCCGCCTTGAGGATTAGGGGCGGGGAGAAAGCGTATAGAAATTTTTGTCGATCGATAGATCCGACCGAAATTTTATAGGACGATGAAACGGTCTACCGAACGAAATCTTGAAATTGGTTGCGAATTGAACTTTGACCTTGAATAACATTCGAAAAAGCGGATTTACGATAAATTCACAGAGGACTTTTTTTGTAGAGCGTTTAATTTTCTACGTAACGATACCTCGAGCATCGTTGCACGTTTAGCCGTTAACTCGTTGGAACGTTGAAAACGAGGCGATGTTTTTGTTTTTTTCATCTTTAATAGCACGGGAAACGGAAATTCGTGATAAGGTTCGTCCAAATATTAATACGAAGCGGTCATACTTTGCCAAGCCTCTCGTTCGAAAAAAACAGAAAGTCGTTTTTTCTTCAAAGCAGCCTCGCGTACGCCTATACCCAACGTGAGAAATGTCCCTGGTAGATCCCAGAGTCCCTCTTTTCGTCCGGTACAAAGAACACGAAAATACTATTGTCGCGGAGCACTTTCGGTGCTCGAATCGTTGATGTTGCACGCAGAGCCTGAAAAAGGCTGCGTCGCACGAAGCTTTCCGAAAGTGTACACCATCCAAGTGTATATTAATGTAGGTGGGCTGCGCTCGGTCCCTTCGTATATAGAAATGTTTTTAGCTTCCGGCGGCCCGGGGAAAGGGAGGATAGGAATACGCGAGGCCAAAGAGAAAAAGAAGGAGGCGTTACTCCCTTAACGTATACAGGGTGGCCGAAACAACCACGTATTTGGATAAGAGAAAAGTCTAATTCAGCTTCGTAATATTACGGAATATTTGGATCACCCCGGAGTACGTTTAGCCATTTTTAATACTTCATTGCGTAATGTAATTCTTTAAATTATAATTTATAATTCTTTCAATTATCATTTTTTTCACAATTATAATTCTTATTTTTTGTAATTTTCTCGAGACATTGGTTTTCATTTTTTTTCTCTCATCATCAACGTGTATAAATATTTATTTTTTATTATCAATACTTACCAGAATCCCAAATACCTGCTGAAAAAATTTAATACAGCTGGTGGAGAGTGAAAGTTAAAAAAAAACAGTTCGAGTCTTCGAAATAAATATTCGAAACTTACCTTTGGGGGTGACTTTTGGCCACCCTATACATATATACATATATATCTGAGGATGGTAATGCACGCTGTAATATACCGTGATATACATAATGGCAACGGTATACTTTGGCAGTTCAGTAAATCGATCGTTGCTACGAGTGTCGTAAGATCGAACGATAAGTGGACGTCACGCACCGAACGCGACCCCATCATGAAGGTTTCCCTGCGACACCCTTTGTATCCTCAACGTACGACGATCGCATGTACACGGAATCCAAACATTAAATTATCTTACGCGACGAAGTTGGGCGAGGATGTCCTCGCGAAACGATAAACCAGTCGCTGACTGAGTCCTAAGTGCAAGGACCTCGGAAACCCTTGCGAACGAAAAAACCTACATTTATACGTATATATACCCATTGAATCGTAAACATCATTGCGAAACTTGGAGCAATCGTGCTTCGCGAAGTTACGACGAAACTACGAAGTTGCTCGTTCGAACGATAATTATTTGGAGATGTCGGTAATTCGTGAGGACGTTTGTACTTCGGGGACGAATTTTACGGAGGAACATTTCTCAGGGACGATAAAATTAATTAATTAATTATAGACGAGATCGAAGCGACGATGAGGAACCGTTAAAGAATTATTCAATTAAGATCGAAGAATAATTACATTTTTCTTAGATTATCAGAATTGTTGAATCAATGATCGAAGAACGAATTAATTATTGATCGGTAATTAAAGAGGAATCGTAATTGAGCAAAGTTGTCCAATTGATTGAGGAAAGCGAGTGGTCTCTATGACTTCGCACCATCGAAAAAGTTTAGGCCAAGTGTTCGGAGAACCGATCAATTATTGCAACAGTAATTTGTTCAACAATAGAGATTTTGATCTTCTACGTAGCAATTCTATGTCGAAGGTCGACGTTACTGATGAACCGAATATCAATATAGAATATCAATTCAAGATCAATATTGATGGAATATCAATTAAACGTCAATATCAGTAGAATATCAATTCTATGTCGAAAATCAAAATCACCGCTGAACGTCAACCTTGATAAGGTCAAGTATAAAGAGAGAACGAACTTTTTTAAAAGTTTTGAAACGTGCCCAATCGTAAAATAATTGTATTTGTTCGTATTAATTGTACGTGTGGAATTATAAAATTATATTTCACTATATTTCATGATTATGATATTTATTATTAAAGATAATAAATAACCTTTGAAAAAAAAAACATTAAATTATCTTTACAATTAAATGATTATTTAATAATGATTGAATTACTTTTGCAATTGAAACGAAAGAAATTAGCCAACCGAAAATTCATTTGATCGTACTAAGAATACAAAAGTAAGTGAAAACAAGTTGATCCGACGAGTCGTCGGACTGGTCATCCCAAAACGTGTTTCAGTGTTACGCTGTACTTCTGCCCACTTCTACGACCGGTAATACTGCGCAGTGCGAGTGGATAGAGGCGAAAGATCAAGATGTATATACAGATATACCAGTTGAAGATATTTACCAACTGGCTCTTTGGCTATCCCCTGCTGGCTCTCTCTCTCTCTCTCTCTCGCTCCCCCTTGATTCGCCCCCTTCCAAGAGAGCTCAGTTCAGAGGATTATAGCCTTACCACCTGACGTACTCCCAGCACTCTGGTGTTTCGAGAGTTTCAGTGCCTCCTGTCCTCTTTCTACCCTCCGTGTTCCGAATCGCGTCAGTTTTTGTCTATGTTTGTTCTCCCGTGTGTGTACACACACACGCGCGGTTGAGCGTATATCCATGAGTGGACAGAAAGCAGAGAGCCAAAACTCTCGTTCAACTCCATTGGCATTATTCACAATAGTGGATTCTGGAAGAGCTCGCGAGCTCTTCATTCCCCCAAACGCCAAACCCCCCCTCGCTATTTTCCCTCCCGCTTTCCGTCAAAAGAACGTTCGAACGATTTGGCCCTTTTCCCTCCTCATAAAATTTGTCCATACTCGTTCTTCATCGGCTCATCGATTACCGAGGAACGAACGCGGTGTTATAAATTGGCGATTTGTCGTGTTCGCCAATTGCTTGTCGTTCGTTCTCCCAATGGGGAGCCACCCATCGTGCTGTTGGATCGATACTACGTTTCACGTAGGATACTCGTTACCAGTGAACGGACCGTATGATATCCTCTTTAATAGAAAACAGATATTTGACCGCGTAAACTTGATGTTACGATACGAACAATTTTTTTCCGAAACTCCGATCGATACGAACTCCCATTTTTTTATTTTTTTATTTTTTTTTTACAAACGTCCTCCAAAACGAATCGCTAAAATGTTCTCATCCCGTTTCGAAAGTAAATTATGGCTGTACGTTTTCATACGGTGCGGAGGTTTTTCACAACTATTCCGATACGCCAGGAAATCCCATTTGCGAGAACTTCGTTATTGGAACGTATGCACACGCGTTATACGATGTAATCGAGCTCAAGATTTTATCGGAAGAGCCACACGGTGAGAAAAGTAGTTACGGTATTTTCGTGGCAGACAGTATGTTTCTCACTCGATTGCGCCTAGCGTATGCCAACCCGATACCATCAGAATGGAGAAAGGGGAAAGGGCTGATATTCGATATCGATTTTCGTGGAAGGCGATGAAGTTTCGTGCACCCGATCAACAATCTCCTCACAGCTTAAAATCGTGGAATCATATTTCGAGGTTTCAGGGAGGGAAGATGAGGAAAGTCCGAAAGAAAAAAAAAGAATTAAATGAAAAAGGGCTGGCTTTGTCCCTTTTTGCTTCCCTGTAAAGCTATTTCATTTTCTTTTTTTTTTTGAGATCGTATCGCGTCGACGCTTGTTAAAATTTCATAGAAATTCCATAGAAATTCCAAGAATTCTTTTCGTCGGGTTTGGGTTCGTTTGGGTTTGTTTATGAAATTTCATAAAAATTCGAAGAATTGTTTTCGCCGAGGTTTGAGGATGGACAGGAGCGAGGATAGAAAAATACGTGAGCTAATTGAAAACCCAAAGGGTCATCCGCGTGACCCTGCACGCGAGGAGACTCTCACGTACCCCAAGAGTCACACCTCCCTCGACTATTACGCTCCACCGCTTGGTAGTACGCCGAAGGTGAGGTCAGGTGACAACGATAACACAGGAAGACGTTGGAACTCTGACCCGAAGCTTTCCGCGTTCCCGTTCAAGCCCGATCCTTTTCCCCAACCCTCGCGAACGTCTCTTTGTCCACGCTGATGACACAGTGGGCTAGGATCTTGCGCCCGGAAGTCACGCTTTCTCGATGTCACGTATCTATACACCTTTTTACCTTTGGAATAACGACCAACTTGATTAAAAGACAAAGCAACAACGAGAACTCGATTTCGAAGCTTGTTTTCGTTCCTGATGATTGATACGCACGGAAACACCTTTTGTTATCCGAATTTTTTTCTGCACCAATTCATTTCTCGACCCGCTTTCGCGATAAAATCGAAGAGACTCTTCCGGGGCAACAAAGGAGCCTAGTATCGATTTCGATACATTTATTATTATCGAGGTGGACATTTTTGGGGTTTATCGAAATCCAGTCGTTTGTCAAAATTAAGTAATTCGAGCTCAAAATTATTACGTTGTTGTCAAGCTGAAAATAATAAGATTAAAATTATCGAGCTGAAAAACAAAATACGAAGATTACGATCAAGCGAAAAACAAGAAAACTAGAGCAAATGAGCTTTTGAAAAAGCTATCGACCTTTCAAGCCCAATAACCCATCGAAATCCCTCAGAGCTTTCAGCTCCCCGCAAACCCAACGTGTTCGAACCCCCGAAATTTTGAAACAAAAACCAATAAACCGTGTTTTTTTCCATCTCCACAATGGAGGCCATTTTCGTGGCATTGTCGAAACCCTGGGTTACCAAAGAAGCGGAAACCTAGCGTATCGCGTTGACACGCCCGAGCCTATTTCTCGGTCTCGTTCTTCGCAACCTTCGAGTCTGCCCCCCAACCCCCAAATCCCCAACTCCATCATCCCCCTGAAGCAAATTGCACGATGGCAACGTGCGAAGCGTTCAGTCACCATCCAAAGCCACCGGAGGAAGCCAGGGAGCCCGAGATTCGCGTATACGGAAATACAAGGATGCAAGGGTAGATATAGGTCGTGAGACCGGAGGGGCTGGAAGGGGGGTGGAAGAAGCTTTCGACCCACCTGCGCCACGGTTCCACCTGAAGGCGAATTGTTCAGCGGGGAATGCCCTCCGGGTGAATCCACGTCAAAAGCCCACACAACCGTTTCACTCTATCCCTCCTGCTATCCTGGAGTCTGCGCTTCCAGGATTTCTAACAATAGGCAAAATAGGGGATGATAACGGAGGGTTGAAGGGGGTGGGATTGAGCGAATGATTGTTCAGCTATTGGGCCATTTCTACCTTCTCAGCTTGGTACCAAAATCGACAGAAACCATATTTGCACAATATGGCATTCACCCGAGGCATCAACCCGGGGGGGATGACATTTTCTGGAATTCTGAGGCACCAAACCCTCAACCAATCGTAAAAGAACTATCATGCGTGAATCCGTAACGCCATCGTTTCATTTCGACATTTTCTTTCAAACTAAAATTTGTTGCGCATTGTTTAAAGGGGTTTCGCACTCGTATATTGAACGACGGATCATGTGGGTTTGTTTGGGTTTAAACCCAAACGATTCGAATTCAACGCTTCGAATATATAAAGAGTATTTTCAATTCTTATTAAAATCTTCAGCCATACGGCTGATGTTGGGTCCTTAAGTTTCAAGTTTTTTCCTGCAATAAACCTCGAAGTAATCCTCCGACGCAGGGTCGCCTACAAAAGGTGTATTTTTCTTTGCCACTCTCGTTTTACCAGGTAATTCGTTGAGAAAGATTTAAGAACGATGAGAAAATTGGTGAAACGAGATGAACGAGAGAGAGAGAGAGGGGAGGGGGAAGAACAGGCGTGATAATTTATTTCCGAGTTGGATTAACACCCACAGCCTCGCCACAGCCATCAACAGAACGAGTAATCTTCCACCTTGTCTAATCTGTTTCTTTCCGTTTCTCTCTTCTTTCCTTTTTTTTTGATTTTTTTTTCAAGCTCTGCCTGATCCCAGCCGGTCCATTTCCACTTTCGGCTAACCACAAAAAAGAGAGACCTCTACCAACCACTGCATCGTCGCTTCCTATACTAATTCGACAATCCACCTGTATTCCTAAATTGACTCCCGGAAGACGATTATTCTCTCGTTTAAAAAACGAACCTTCCGTGACTTTCATTGGACCACCTTTAAGCTTTTCTTTTCTCCAAACAACATTTTATTTTGTTATAAAACTTTATAACAATTATTATAAATATTGAAATATACATTAAATTATTATATAAATATATAATAACTTAATATTCAATGTAATACTTTTAATAACTTTTTTATTTAGACTTCTATCTGGCTATAAAAAATCAATAGTTAAAATTGTAACGAGCCTTTGAAAAAACAATCATATAGTCAAGAAAGCGAGTTAATGAAAAGATGTGAGAAGAGTCTCGCTAATTTGTCACAAAAACGGGAACGAACGACCAGGTCAAGCTCGAAGGGTCGACGAAACGAGTACCTCCTTCTCCTCCTCCTCCTCCACCCCCGCCCGTTAGCCACTTCTCTCTCTCTCTCTCTGTCCCTAACTTTTTTCGTTTCACTCTTCGACTCTCGTGTATCTTTTTCTCACATCTGCGTCATTATCCAATTCGGTTCAGACTCGCTGCTTTCAACGATCCCGATCTCTTTCACGTGTCAATTTGTCCTGGATGAGCAACTGTCATTCACGTCTAATCTTTCCATTAATCTCGTCTTATCCACACACTGGCCAAAGAAAAAGGCGCTACGGAGAAAGATGGAGAGATAGAGGGGAGGGAGAGAAATAAAGAGAGAGAAAGAGATAAAAAGAGAAAGAGAGAGAGAACGTTTACTGCGGAAAGTACATCGCGAGAGACGTTTCGACGGAGGGAATGTGCATTCATCCTCCCATTCGCGTTCACACGCTGCAAACTACCGAGTGCATCCTCAAGAGTGCGAGCGCAGTCGTGTGCTTTTTTTTTAACGCGAAGATTACCGGCGTTCTCTTCTACGTATTATTACTTGCGTTTATAATTTCGTTTCTCTCTTTGTTTAACTTTTCCAATCGAACCGAGGAGGATCAAAAGTAGGAATTGTCAACCCTCAATTGTCATCAAACATTTCTTACTGTTTCGTTAAATAAAAATGTTCATTAACTATTTTTCAATTGGAAATTGGTTACCAACGATGTTAAATTGGATATTTCAGTGGTGAACGTTGATCGATCAAATTGCCAACTGCGATCCACTCGAACAAACTCCCCCATTGACGACAGAAGTGCTCTTTCAAGAAGAATCGTCAAAACTGCCGAGAGAGCGATATTTACGAACGACAAATGTGGTTTCGTGTTACAGGATCATGTAACTCGGCGCTCGGAATGGAATCCGGAAGGATTCCGGACACGGCTATCAGCGCATCGTCCTCGTACGTGACGAACGTAGGACCGCGATATGGACGGTGAGTTCAACCAGCGGTAAAATAAAAAATGAAAAAAAGATAAACAAAAAATCTTTAATGGGAACGTAAATAGGACAACGAGAATTTCATAGCTCGTAGCTGAAACGAGCTTGGTTCAAGGGGAATCGTTTTAAGGGAGTTTCACTTGGATTAGGCCGATGCGTGACCACATCGGGGATTTAACAAATCCGGACAAACGAGGGAATGGAATTCCAAAATATTTGGCGGCCATTGGCCTCTTTTCACTGTTTTCTCTTCCATTCCATTTCCAGAGAAAGGAAATGCTTTCTCTCTCTCTCTCTCTCTCTCTCTCTCTTCTGTCTCCCTTTCTCTATCGATCTTTTCTCCAAAATTAGCCCCCGTCACACGTGGCACAATACATAGAAATATTTCATCCCCTCATCAAGCAGCCTGACAGTCTTCCAATTTATTCATGCCCAGTGATAGAAACCACCAGCCTTGGTCGATCAGCTTCCCATGTTGAAGCTCAAGCCCTTCGACCTGGGCCAATACTAACCAATGTTCAACCGCACACTAGCTTTCACCACCGTTTTGTCTAGTCTCTAAAAAGTCGACGAAAAATTGCCTGAAAAATTGTACATAGACTGAAATCCTATTTTTCTACCATCCTGATTTTTGTACCCAAACCCAAACAAACGTCTGTTTTTCGTCCAGTTACCTGTCGATTTAGTTTTACAAAAATCATTCAAATGAGAATAAAAACGATAATAATAAAACAAACGTAATAACAATAAAAGAATAATAAAAACAAAAGCGCAAATAAACCCAGCTTGGAGTTTTGACTGTAGCAAACAGAGTTATCGAACCTTTTTTGTTACTGCAAAAACCGGATGCGAAATTTGACTTTGATTCGAGACGAACCAGCAAGGACGCGACATCTGGTGGATGAAAGCTGGATCCCTATCAGCAGTGACCCTGCTTTACCGTCCGTGGTAGTTTCGTTTTTCTCGTGGATTTGGTGTCGCAACAGTAGTAGAGGCAGGGAACTGATCAGCCGTTCGTACCTCCTGGGAAAGGCAAACCGTTCTCGCACCGGTGTGTACGGGATTTCTCGTGCCAGGGGAACACTCGTCAATCCGGGATCCTATTTTCCATTCGGAGAAATCAATCACGGAGATTCTCTCGTCGAATCTCGTGGTTCTCACCGTACTAACGCACTGTCACACACGCGGAAGAAAAATGCCGATGAAAATTTGTATTTCCCACACGCGTACGTTTTTGTCAGACTGCTCGCCATTGTCATTTTTTTTTCTTTCGTTTCCTCCTCTCTCTCTCTTTTTGTCATCATTTCCCATCGCATTCAAATGGAATTTCAAACGCATCGGTACCAAAGAGAAAAAAAAAACGAGGGGTGGAGTTTTTGAGAGGGGAGAAGTTGGGAGAATCACCCTGAGTGACATCGACCGAGTAATGGCACATCGGGGACCGATTCGTTTTCCCTAGGCCATTGAAAATCATGCACGATGAAAAATATATCCCATAGCTCGCTTCACCTATCACCGAGACTTTTCCTATTCGACTATGGAAATTGAAAACGTCCTCGAAGTTTTTTATTTTTTTCATGATCGCCGTACCGGTTTACCGGGGAGAGAATTTTGAAAATCTATCGTTCGAGGATGTTGAATAGAAGATATAAGTTACAAAGAATTTTATCGACTTCGTTGGTAGAATTTAAAGGTTACAGCTGCCATTGTGGTATCACTGAATCGATATAAAAAAGTCATCAGAATTGATGAGTATTTGAGGCATGATAGCTCTTGATAGAATTATTATTATTATTATTATTAATCCTGAATTATGAATAAATTATTATTTGTTATTTCTGTCGTAAGAAACTGCCGCAATATAATAATAATAATAATAATATATTTATATTAATATAAACGAATGTTTTTAAAATCGATTTCCGTGTATTTGTGTTGTGCAAAAAGGCTGCGCAAAGAAACAGCGGGTGGTGCATGGTGCCCGAAGAAACAAATCGAGACCGGAGTCCACGAATGGCTCCAGGTTGATTTTGGAATCCCGCACGTTGTTACCGGTGTCGAAAGCCAGGGTCGTTTCGATCACGGACGGGGACAGGAGTACGTCGAGGAATACACGATCGAATATTGGAGGCCGGGATTCGACGAATGGCGGGAGTACAAACGTTGGGACAACAGACAGGTTATTGGGGCGGGGGGGGGGGGGGGGGGGGGGGGGGGGGGGGGGGGGGGGGAACGAACAAAAAATATCACCATTTTCCGTACGGAATGTATGTATGAATGTGTGACTTGATCATTATTTTCCTTTTCTTATCGGAGTACGTGCTTTCAAAGATAGATTTCGAAAGTTTTTCTGTTCGATTTTAAGTTCGATTTTAAGGTACAAAAAAAACGACGAAAAAGACACTCGATCTGAGAAAATAAAATTAAGAAGGATGTATCCTACATCTGATATCGAAATTTCGTTCGACTTTAGAGTCAGGGCGAATATAACTCGAAGCATTTTTTTTTTTCGACGATATAATTCTCGACGAAACAACGGGTGAGCATCCGCCGGAATTTAAATCGAGATGAAAATAATGAATCATTGAAATTAAATTCATGGCACTAGGAAACTATCCAAGTGTGCAGCTAGCGAAAAAAAAAGTCCTCGTTGAATTAAATCGATATGCACTGGAAAAATAATTGGGTCGTATCAAATCGATGAGGCAGGAGAGGGGGGAGAGAGAAAAAAAAGCGTTGCATGCATTTATAAACTTGGGGATGAAATATTAATAAGCGGAGTAGCCTCGATGCGAACTGCCTCGTTTCGATACATCTCATTAACAAACCGACGAAACTTGGTCGTTTGGTCTTGCATTTTTTTCAACTAAATATTTACGTTTTTCCTCGATCATCGTACCAAACGAGTCGTGCGAACAGCTCGAAAGCTGCGCGAACTTGTTCGCGCTTTCGATAAAAAATTTTCGAACGACATTCAAAAATCCGTCGATTTGAAAATTTTGAAACGACTGTTCTCGCAGATCTTCGGGGGTAACAGCGACACGTCTACGGTCGTGTCCCACGAGCTCGTACCGCCAATATTCGCGACTCAAATACGCGTCCTGCCACATTCGATTCACAGACGCACGGTTTGCCTCAGGATCGAGCTCAAAGGCTGTCAAGACGAGAGTGAGTACACAAATTTACCATTTTTACAACAACAAAATAATTCCGAATCCCGCTATTTACCTTCGTCCCTTTAACCCGAGCTATTTCTTTTTCGAAATTTGCCGTCGAAGCTTTTCACTTGGCTGATGTTAACGCGATATCACTCGTGATATTGCGGCCGGTACGTCCACGTACGACGAACCGTCACGAGTCCGCGTTCCATCAGGTCCCATCGACTCGCAATTATGCATTACCTCATTCTATCGACTGTATGAATTATTCATTTGGTCCCCCGGTAATTACCTGGGCATGAATCAAACAGTACTCTATTTGTCGATGGTTGCATGCATATGCACCAAAGTATGCGCACGTACGTTTTACGCGTATATTCCTATATGCGATTTTATACATGTATATATATATATATATATATCATGTGAACGATTACATTGAATTTGTCGATTAATTACGCCGAATGTTTGTCCCCCAACCGCCAACGAATCGTATTGGACTTGTGGATTGGACTTGTGTCGACCAATCGTTCATGCAAGAAGCAATCTATCGCCGATTTCACGAGGATTGCATCGACGATTAATATAACCCGATAGGATCAATCGCGTGTTCGAATATTTCGATAATCGTGAAACGACAATTTTATCGTTAAACTCACGAACGTATTCCCGATAAGCGTGAGAACGCGGAGAGGCTTTTATCCGATTGGTCAATTTTATCAATGGCGAACGAATTTCATTAAGGAAAAGTGAGGGTCAAAAAAAATGGGCCGTCGAAAACCACGAGGAACGATCGCGAGTTGCCAGGGTTCCTGAATAATTGTTGTTAACTGGGGACCGTCGCGCCAGTCACGGGGCGATGTCGAATTTCCATTTGTTTTGTTATCTACGTATTTTTTTTTTTTTTACATCGTGACGGAGGTAGTGCGAGAACGGTGACGGGACTGTCATCGAACAGGATATTAGCTGAAATTAATACATCGTATATCCATTATATGTATATGTATGGTATATGTGCACCGGATGCAACCGACAAATCCCTATCTTCCAACGAACAACGTGGTACAGTCAAATGCCCAGGCTGCAAAAATTACAGCGGAATTTCAATGCATTCATCGATCAGCTGCACCCCCCTCTCTCTCTCTCTCTCTCCGTCTCTTTCTTTTTGTCGTTCCCTCTCTTTCTCTCTCTCTCTTTCTGTCTGTCTGTCTCTCTCCCTTGCAAGCATCCCTGCGTGTACGTTCATTTATTCTCACTCCTGGCATCTGACCGTTATCCCGTTATTAATCGAATTTGCAAACACAGATATGCGAGACGGATCCAGGCGTGAGCACTGACTCGAAAATGTACTACCAACTGTAATGCGATAATGAACGTACGAGCATTACAACAATTCCGTTCCGTGCTCCCGTCCTACCGTCCGGCCATTCCTCCTTTTTTTTTTTTTTTAATCACGAACCCAGCGAGTACTACAGGCCGATCAAAAATTGGAAAAATTGTGAAAACACGTGCTGGAAAAAGTACAACGTTTTGTATTAAAAAAAAAAAAAAAAAACGTGGAGAATGTAACAATGCAGTTATTATTGGAGGAATATCCATTTTTCATATGTCAAAGCCAATTGGATGAGCCCTATTTCACAGTTATAAATGTTGAACAAAGTTTTCATTTTTAATTTTATGATTATGGAATTATTGCGGGAGTACTCTTTTTCGCTGAAATAAATTTGGAACAGATTTTCAATTCAAAATTTTGTGGAAAGCCAATTATTCCAGGAGAGCTCCTTTCACATAAATAATTTCTGAGCAATTTTGCAATCATTTGCTTTTTTATTTTTATGAAATTGTCATTTGTGTGTGAATTGGAAATTTTAATAAATTAGATCCCGATTAAGTTTGCAAATTGTAATAGAATCTCCGATTTTATTAAATTGGACAAACGTGAAATTAATAATAAATTCTATGCCGAATGAACGCTTGTATTATTATTTTTTTATTTCTTATCCTGCATTTATTTTCCACCGAGTTTTTGATGAAATTATAATAGAATTTAAAATAGTGATAAATTAGATCGTGAATGAGCTTGGAAATGGCAATAAAATTGAAAATTTCAATAAATTAGAGTCTCGAATAAATGTGAAAATTATAATAAGTTAGAGACTGTATAAACGTGGAAATCGTAATAAAATCGGAAATTGTAATAGAGTAGACCCGGAAAGAACTTGGAAATTGTAAATTTGTTCTCCATCTATTTCACACTTTTCCATTTGCAGTTCTGCACTTTTTTCCCTCGAGTACCTTCGGAGAAATTAAAAAAGGAAAAGGGGGGGGGATTGGCAAAGGAACGAAAATAAAAACGAGAAAGAGGAAACCATTTTTATCAGGGATAAAAGAATGCGCGAGGAAATTTCATGGAAATATATCACTGTCCCGACCTCGCCGCGACGAAATTTACGAAGCAAGATATAGAAATTTGCGCCAAGGATTTTACGTCCGTGTTATTCGATCCAACGTGTGTAACGCGAGCTAAAAAGTACGTTTTACCATCCATCGGTATACCATGCAAGAAAATGGGACGAAGCTGAGTGTCGTCGTGTAATTGTACAATCATTGGGAACCCGGAAATGACAAACCCGACAAAAATGGAGAGCGCAAGATTGATTCGTTTGAAAGATTCTCGATTAATTATACCGTACCGCCAGAATCATGAAAAAAGAGAAATTATACGAATAAAAAGTAAAAAAAAAAAAAACAATATTTGAACAATACCAATAATCATAAAGAGTAACTAATTACAATAAAGCAAATTAAAAAGTGAAACTTACATCGATAAAAAAATTATCAAAAAAAGGATGATTAAAATCAATAAAATAATAATAAAAAATAAAACGGATATTAAATAGATTTTAAAACAAACTTTCGTTCGAGAAGAAAAACTTTAATCTTTTATTTAACGCGCGGAATGGCAATTGTTCGTATTCTTGAGTGACTCGACGTCTTTTTATCCAAGCTGCACTAATCTTATCGCAGCCTTCGAAAGAACAAGTGAGAAAATGAGGAAAGAACGAAGCTCTTTTCGTTTCAACAACAACGAAAAAATTCAACGAGCTTTAAAGATGAAAAATAACGTAAATAGACGAACAGACTCGGCTTTATTTCAATCCCACAATGGCTCTGGATTGGAATTACATAACCGATAAATCCTCGACTGCAGTACGGTAAACTGCGGGTCTCTCGCAACGTGCAATAAAGCTCCTTGCGCCCCTAATAACTAGACTGTACGTACACAGCCATATATATTTCAAGTACCTGTGACTTTTTCAACGATCCAGGGTTCTCTCTTTCTAGGTTATCAATATATAGATATATATATCGCCGAAAAAGCCTGGTAACACACCTCGCGTGTCACGTTAATCAACTCCGTTGCACTCTCGTTCTCGATGTCCGAAGAGTATACAGGGTGTCCCATGGAGGAACGTCATCCGTGAAACGGGGGGTTGGGAATGAAGTTCCGAGTCGATTGCCGTGAGCATTTGTGCTTCCCGGCGCGACCCATCAATTGTTATTCTGAAAGGCAGCCAATCAGGCGCGACCGTTGACCGGGCCTCGAAATAATTATTATATTTAGATGTTTAGTGTCATATCGCAGGTCCGTGTCGATGCATTTTTATACCTTTGAGACAAATCCACCGTTACATTCGTCTTGAACTCTCCATTTCTAGGGGAAAATGTCAAATAAATGGTCTGGAAAGGGTTTTTTGCATTTTCCCACTCGAATTTTGCACTTTCGCCAAAAATTCAGGCATATTCGTAATCAGCGGAAAATTTCCGATGAAACAGACCCTTTTAAAAGTTCAAAAACAGAAAAAAAAATTTTTCGACCTCCCAGGCCCGTTTTCCCGAAATCTCAAAAATCACGATATTTCAAAAGGTCGTAGGGTGAGCTTCTTATATGATATCGA